>JAQGAE010000297.1:0-42279 GCA_034696685.1 Julus scandinavius | reverse complement strand
TTTTGAGGCGAACGGTTCGCGAGCCGTTCAGAGAAATCTAGCGAACCGCTCGGCTCGCATATGTATTTGCACCTTAAGAGTAACAATTTTATATTGTACATCACAGACATGATTGCAGGAATTTCAAGGTGAAACGGTACACACTTAATATGCGTCAGAGTTACATTACCATATTTTGTCAAAAGTGTGGACGTACCTTTAGAAGATGTTGCGATCTTCCCTACCATAGTCCACTTTTCAGTCAGGATGAGGAATGCCCAAAGATTGGAAAGTCCACGGTTCCTGATGATGTTTAAGGTAACTATCCATGTATTTGTCTGGAAACAACCAACTGATAAACACAGTAATGCTAGGTGAAAAGGGTTCGAATCCATGTCTCCCTAAGAACCAATAGCATGATGATCCCAGAAAATTTTTCAAAATCTGTCACATTTTTTTCACGCACTGTTTATTCCCAAATATGAAAGCTAGTTCTATTCTAAGATTCAATAAGTAGTATGGAGATAATTTGTTACAAGCCTTCCCTGTCAACAGGAGGATTCTTCTTTCGGAGTTTCTTATCATTTCTAAAAGGAGAAAAAAATTCTGGTTAAATCATGAGGCAATAAATGGCAGGTCCCTTATAAGTCTGGAATTCTGGATATATGGATCTAATGCAAGTAAATGTCATGGACGACATTACAATTTGCTCTTAACAAAACCTACACAAGACCAATACAATGCTTCAACTTACTGAGGGAACCATCTGTGCTTATTGGTGTAAGTGAATTTTGCCAATCTCACAGCATTTACTATAGCACTTTTAGTATCAAATTCATTATGCCTATTAACATAATCCAAGCGATACTGGATCTTCAATTCTGAATCCCCCTATTGTAATAAGTCAAGATAGCATTAATTTTTTATGATTGAATATTAAGGCAAGAGTTTCTTACAACAAAACCAACCATATGCTTACCTCATTTAGCATGGTCTCCAAAATTGGTATTTGCTGCCAAATAAGAAATTTACACAGATAAACAACTAAAAGCATACTTAGAGCAACTCATTGTTGTACAAGCCTGGCCACTGCCACACATTTGACAATGCTTGATTATACCTTGGTACATTCGTATGGAAATTCTTGTTCTGGATGCCAACAAACTATAGTTCTTCCATCATCAGTTGCAGTAACCCAATGCGGTCTAAATAAACGCGACAATTAGAATAAATAAAGCGCTCAAATGAACATAATAAACGTGGTACGACAACATGGCGTGGATTACGAACTCGAAATTCCAAAGAAATTCACCTTTCATCCACGGAATTTGAAGCATGCTGATCGTGCTTGAATCTACTACAAATGCTGGAATTCAGTGCAGTTTTAAAAAGCCTTGAAATTACCACATTATCTTTACTTTTCTGGGCAGAACTTGACATAAACTTCAATACTGCGGTCGCCATCTTGTCTTCACTACTAAATAGTAGACCGATCGTATTACGGCGCTTTAGTTTAATGGTTTCTACGCATATCGCCGAACCATTCGTGGAATCTACCAGTGCATTCGGAGTTGTGTGGAAGAAGCAGTTCGGATTGCTATCTCAACATGTGACCTCGTGTCCCAGCGTATAGAAAACACGCATCGATCCGAATGCCAAACATTCGCCGCGCGATGGCGTCAGTGGTGCCATCTTGTGAGCAATAGAGGTACCTCTATATTTGGGTTACAAATTTTTGGCATTAACGTGTTACATTTTTAACGAATATTGGATGTTGAAGAAATTATAGTACCATTAGCCTGGCACTATAATTGCCCTAAATAAGATTGAGATGTCCTGGATCGGGGTTTTTGATTATCTATTCGCTTTTGAAATTAATATTGCAATTTTCTCAAAACTGCACCCATACCATGATCCTCACTAAAAGTAATGACCTGTAATCATGAACCAGTATTTGGTATCGCTTCTCGGCCTTTTGGCTAAGATCAAAGTGTAGTATCTGTTCTTATCAGCTTAATATCTGATACGCCCCCCATTGGGGGGCCAGAATATTAAACTGATTTTTGGAAAATGACGGAGTGTTAGGGGCTTGCTCCACCTCTGTCGCGGGTTGGCCTGGTATTGCAGTACTTCCAGGATCGGCCCATCCCCAAAGGGGAAAATAAATAAATAAAATTTCAGAATCTTACAGTAAGTGTACATAGTGAAACCGATTCGGTTACACGATTGTTAGACTGTAATAAAACAGCAGTTGAAATACAGGTGTAAGAGTTTACCATATTTACACATACACAAACCTAAAAGGAAACTTTCCTTGACATTTCTTAAGTGGGGTCTCCACTGTTGGTAACATGCAACACTGCATAAACCTGAAACAATCAATTTATCAACATGTTGCTAAATGCTGAAGCATATCCACCAAACGTTGACAGAAAAACTGAACAAATGTGTCCAGTCTACAGCAATTTTATCAAGCATAGAAGCAAAGTGGAAGCAGCATGTTTTCCCTTTGATCCGGACCACCTCCGCAACAAACCGCAAACGTTTATACAATATTTGTTTCAGCAAACCTTGTTGTCTCAACATTCTTTTCTGTTGAGGCCGGTATGCACCAGCGGATACACGAAACAGAAACATTGTTTTCAAAACATGTTCTGAATTAACTATACAAACGCCATGTGATAAAATGAACCTACAATTGTTTATAAATCAGAGATTCGGTAAAAAAAAATCAAATAATTGCAAATAACATGTGGACAAAACTGCAATGCCATAGACAAGATATTACAAAAAAAGCCTTAAAGTCTAATCTGAGATTAAACTTACCCTATGTGCAACTGACCGGATTGTTTTGTAAACATTCTCAAAGGTATGCACACATAACTTTTTTTTCAACAGCTTACAACCTGCAATTTTATAAAGGAAATCGTTTTAACACAAAGTATATGGTAACAAAAGGCGAGTTTTATAAAAGGAGAAAAAAGTTGAATAATCCTTTGAAATTTCTCTGAAAAGTTGGTTAGGAAAAAAATTGTCTTTTGGACAAACTTCACAATGAAGCTTGCACCGCAAACTAGATAGTAAAAACGAGTTTCACAGATATTATACCTATGAACAAATTTCACTTTGAACTAAAACCTTACCACAAAATTTTGCCAATTTAATGTATAGATGCCCCGAAAACCCCATTTTCGTACAAAAAAACAACAAGTCGGGAGTGGGGCAAAGATCAGTTAGGGTCCCGACAGGAGTAACCGTGATAAAATAATCTAAACCAATCAAACATTTCCTGTAATTCTTAATTTTTAATGTTAAGGAATATAAACTTTAAAGCTTAATTTGACGATAGGATGAAATTTTCAATTTCGTGACAGTGACACAGCTCAGTTAATCAAGTAGTTTAAAAACAGTATATGTAAATAACATGTTTTTAAAATATTTTCGGAATCTTTTTGCATTGTCATTTTAATACGGATATTTTTAGACATTTATGGAGTCTCAGCACGCATTTTAGTGAAATCTAGACGTCTTCTGTCGTTTAATTTTTGTATGGGTTACAAGTCTGCATTTGCGGCCTATAAAATAAGGTGAAAAACACCAGTGAAACCACTTCGAATGGAGACAGATAAGAAATCGAGTCGAACCAATTAAATTTAACGGATACTGAAAACCCTAACGAGCAACGTGTACGAGGCCAGCATTTCAAATGAACATAAATTGGCTCTGTTTATGCCTTCACGTCAGAATCAATGCCAAATATCAAATGAGGCAAAAACGCCAAATCCATGAAATTAGTAAAATTGGGGCGGGCCATATGCACTCTTTAATGATAGGCATTTTTGCCTAAAGAAAACTTTCAACAGAAAGAGAACAAATTCTGAACAACAACAACAACAACACATATAAACGAGAGAATTCAGAAATGACCCCGATAGACAAAATAATTCGGGTAATTTGGCACTAGTAGGTCCAAGCTGACCAATTCGGATATTTTTACTGCCGAAATTCACAAAATCTTAGGCTTGTTTATAAATCTGAAGCCTATTTAATATGATGAGCTTAACATTCTAACATTCTGGGTTGTTTTTACAAGAAATTCCTCAATTTACTCGTCTAATGTTGTTAATATATGCAATAAATTGTGAAAATCAAAGACCGAGGCTTACCTAAAACTATTCCCAAACAAACAATCCAATTTTTCAGCAAATGTGATACTACACGTTGCAACTGGCATTGCAAAGTTTAGCATTCACATACTTCCTCGTGGGAAATGTCACATGACAAACGCACAGGAAATGACAAGGAAGGACCAAGAAGAAAGGGACGGGGAACATCAAAGGGTGTCCTTAATCCTCAAGTTTAAAAAGGCCGAAATAGAAATTCCAGATTTGAAAAGTAACATCAATAGTGAATGTTATTAAGGATATGACTTCTACCCTCATTCTGTCCATATGGTGTTCACAGTCAATAACAATTTTTATATTGAATTTTCCTGAATTTTTACAAATAATACATTTTTCTCTGACTTGTCCAGGTCTTTCCGATTTCCCTCACAATCCCTGTCCGATTTAACCTCTTACCACTAACACGAATTTCAATTTTTTCACCATGGTTAATTAATCAACCGTTAAATTTTCATCTGTTTACAAGACACGTAAGACCTTTGACAAATTAAAAGAAAATCCATTTAAGATCACTGTCACGCGTATTGACAAATCAGATGACTATTATCTTGCAGTTTGACACTTTGCCTTTAAATATAAAAAACAATTTTTTTAGGTTTCACAATGATCAGTTACTTGATCAACCGTACTATTCTAATTCGTTTATAAATCATGAAATATATTTACATAATTAAACAAAAATTTCCTTAAAATCCCTGTAACTAGGGATGTTATATCAGATGACTATGTCCTCTGGTTTAACCCATCGTTAGCAGAATCCACAGGGCTTAATGAAAGGAATCTAACCGAATCTCGATTCTTTTGAGACAATTGTATTTACTGGTTAATTGATTTTAATAAATTTATATACCGCGAAACCGTCATCGTCCATGACGGTTAGTTCCACTCTACAAACGTACCGAATTCAGTTTTTAATGGCTGTTTTTTAAAAGCAATGATATGTAAAAACTAGACCGTTGAAAATTGATGCTTTTTTATTTTAAATTTCCGAAATCATGGGGTACAATTTTCAGGCTATTTTACTATTTAGTGCATACATGACCATGTATTATTTGTAATTTTTTTTTTTTTTTTGTAGTACAACACAATCCTCTTTTCAGAATGGAGATTAATTTCATTAGCAAAAGACATCGCCCTCACGTAAAAATCTCTTTTACAACAACTTCCAATTAGTTAATTTTTTAGTTTTACAAGAATCTGAAAGTTTAACAATTAACACAGAGGTTATATTTCTAAACTCACGACTCATAATAGACATTAGGGCTGGTCACGCAATTAATTTTAGCCGAATAAAAAAAATCAAATCGTTGGAAATTTGCATGCGGGTAGGCTCTCTCAGTTAAGGGGTACTCAAACAGACCCCACAATTTCGCATAAGTGGTATAATTAGTTAATTGGTGTCATTCTACATGTGCTGACCCAGCTTTAAAAGTGTCCCTTGTAATTAGCTGGACCTAGTACAATGGGCCTTTTTTAGAGTATCAGCGAAAAAAGGAGGTCTTAACTGCATATTGCTCTTGCAGTCTATACAGGGCAAAACACCCAAATGTGCGCCCTTCCCCCATTCTCCACTAGCATCTGGAAAACAACATTGTTTATACTGACTGTGCTACTTAAAATAAGTGTACTTATCAAGTTTCAACAATAACGAGTTTAATATATATATCATCCAACAAATCCATTTTAATAATTTGGGCGCCCCCCTCCCCCCACTTCGAAATACCACTGTTGCACAGTATGTCTGGTTTACTGTACAATATATACAACATAGTACTGACAGTGTAGTAAAAATAAGACATACTGTATATAATAATGTATAGTTTGACTATAGCAACTTCCTGATATAACGTGTTATTAGTCATTAATTCACTTTTTTCAAGCAAAATGATATTTTTTGCAGGGTGACATCGTTATCTAATGCTAGCACATTTTGTTTGACACGGATTACAAATGTGTCATTTGATTATTAATTTTGGAACAAAAGGTTGAATTAATAAGCCCATTTAACAGATAACAGCAATCGACAGGTTGCAGTCAAGTGCCGATTAAGCATCTTAACAACGCTTTAATCGAGATACGAAATCGTCACTTAGTGATAAAATCCTTATTAAGTAATCAATTCCGGCTATACACATATGAATAACCACCACTCAGGTATGACAGGAGGGCAAAGCTGTGTTATTAGGAAGAATTTTAAATAGGATGTAAGTAGGAAAAATAAATTAAAATTAACCACAAACATCAAGTTAATGTTAACTCGATGATCAGGTCAGTGGGATTCGAACCCACGACCTGAGAGTCGTTTGCCTTTTTTTCGGTCAGCTAAAAGGCAGCCTGTTTTTTTCTTCAAAAAACCATAATTGCGAGGGTGAAAAATTGGAGCAAAAGGGGGGATTACATAAATGTGCATCAAAGGTGAAACTAAGGTTGGGCCTCGAGCAGGTGGGCGAAAGAAGGTTTTCAAGAAGAGTTTTTGGGTCAAATAATATGTTAGGGGCAGTTGAAACCGAGGGGTCTGAATTGGGGCACAATGAACGAGGGTCAACCAGTGACGTGTCCCAATTGATGAAAAATTGTGTGGACGATACATAATAACCAGGAACCTGAACATAAAAGTTTTTAAACCATCTGGACCAGGAAAGGGCGAGATCCGCATGTATACAAGGTTTAAAACCTGACCATAAACAACAAGGAAATCACTGTAATTATATTGGACGGATGTGTTTACAACGAGTATATCTTAAAAAGTTCTTATGTAATCTTTCTTCAAGAGCAAAACTTGTGTATTATTTGAACGACAAAAAATATAGTAATTAGGCGAATCAAGGCGTAAAAGGAAGAAAGGAGAGGGGAGCATCAAATGGTGACCTTAAATCTTCAATTTTAAAAGGGCCAAAATAGAAATTCCAGATTTGAAAATTAACATAAATTAGTGTTAACAGTCCAGCAAACCCACTTAAGTGTTTCAGAGTTCAACAATTTTAATATTAAATTTCCCTGAATTTTTCCAAATAATACATCTTTCCCTGGCTTCAAGTTCCCTAACAATTCCAGGTTTTACAGGTCTGGGGGAACCCTGTCAATGAACGATTGTAGTAATTTGTGACATTTATAACTCAATTTGAATTGGTACCATACAGTCAGCATAAAAAGTGATACAAAATCCATACTTTAAGGGGAAGAAATACCAAAATACACAAGTATTCAGTAAGGCGGTACGGTCTTAAGTATGGTATAAGTTGTTAATCTAGATAAAAAAACAACAAGGGAATTAACAAAATATGTACTGGCGGAATTTTAGAGAGCCGTCTATACATTATGATTAGAAAACACGCAAGTTTTAAATAGGCTTCCTTTTGGTTACAAAAAAAGCGAAGGTAACAGACAAGGTTTTCAGAAGGAATCAACATTTTTAAGTTCACAGAATTAAAATATGAAATCTCCACACAAATACATTCTCTTTGTCAGAGATAAGCCTTAGAATTAAGATTGGTGAAAAAGTATTCATTCACCTCCAGTACCAAGTGAACTTTCCCGTCCTAAAAATCTTCAGGTAAAAACCTGACTACAGAAAACAGTTGCGGACATAACTCACGTGTTGAAGGTACGAAAATTCAGAGAGTAATAACGAATATCATAACGTGTTATGAAATATCGGAAGGATTATAGCAAAATAAACACAAAACCAACTAGTTTAGAACGTTCTAAACTTGCGGGATGTCGCGTGAGGCCACGTGACGCCAGTGTTCTAATACAAGTCCCAACACGCACCTGAACATTTTTTTACGGGAAAAGTGACGAAATTCGGGTTTTTCAGAAAAAAAAAAGTTTGTGAAATCTCCAATTGGGTTTTTCCTTTGGTCCAACAAAAAAAACTGAATCTCCGGTTTTCGCCGATTGGAATTGCAAATTTTGAAGGAGAATTTCGCTTTCGCCCATCATCCTGAAGGCTCGTTCTTGGACCGAATTGCTTAACAGGTTTGTGAAAATGTAGAACTTTTATTGTTCATTACGAAACCATTAAGAATAATAAAATCCTGGCTCCACGATTGAAGGAAAAATGTTCATAAAATCATAAGTGGCTCTAAAGTAGACAGGAGCCGAGCCTTTGCAAAATTGTTTACCGAAATTATTTTATTAAAGGTTGTTGTATAGGAAATACACATTTTTAAAAAGTTTGCCCGAGGAAAGTAATTTGTTTAATAATTTTCCTTAATCAGAACAGGGGTGGTGTCCAACCCATGGACCACGGAGCCTTTCACGATGGCCCACCGCCCCACCCTGAAGCAAACAAAAAGTTATGAAAAAATCAGGTTTTTTTAACGCTCACAAATCTGCATAATGTTATATTTAAAATTGATGAAGGCAAGGCATACAACATATGACAAACAATACTGGCTGATAATAGGGCAGCTGACGCCTGGCAGTAATACTAAAGGGCAGTTGACTCCAATAGCATAGACCATGCGATTCCAATGCTATAGACCGGTTGACTAAATTGCTATAGACCGGGGTCACTGATGCTATTGACCGGATGACTTGGATGCAATATTCTGGTTATATTCGATACTATACAGGGTGTTTCAGCGCAATGTTGCCAAACGTTGTGGGCGTGTAGAATGGGTCCATACAAGTAATTTATGTTAATGTACCCATGGCGGAATTGCGGTTAGGGTGCTGGAGGCCACCAAAGATCAATGCAGTCCCATTTTGGGCCCGACGTGTTTTGATTCGTGATTGGGTGATAAGCAGACAAACCATTTCTGATGTTTATTCTGTTTATTGAAACAAGAGCACAGATATTCATAACAGCTGTTCAAAGTGACGGCCACCAGCGTCAATGCATGCGGTGCATAATGTTCTGCCTAACCCTCACAAAAATGCCAGGTGTTTGCTGCCCAAATTCGCAGGCGACTGATATCCAGACGATAAAGTCCTCCACAGTATCTACAGGTGTTTTATAAGACAAGGCTCTTGACATGGCCCCACAAGAAGAAGTCCAATTGTTTCAAATCAGGAGACCGTGGTGGCCATGGCACGGGACCTCCTCTGCCATCTTCCTCGAACGCAGAGGTTCGTGCACTTCTCGAACCACCATCAGCTCTACTGATCTGAAGCGTTCCACGTTCTCTCAGGTGCCGGTCAATTGCAACAAACGTGGCACGACATGGGTGTCTCCGTGCAGGAAACCTCTCCTGGTAAATTCTCGCAGCTTGCCTTGCATTCCCACATGCTCCTCCGTACACAAGATGCATATCTGCAAGCTCAGAAAAGGTATATCGCTCCATGCTGTCAGTCTGAAATGAAACATGAACATGGTATGCGGCATGCAATGGCCATCGTGAGAATGGCTAGTACAGCCTCCAGCACCCTAACGTGGCATTTCCGCCTATGGGTACATTAACATAAATGGCTTGTATGGACCCATTCTACATGCCCACAACGTTTGGGTACATAGCGCTGAAACACCCTGTAGACCGAAAGATTCTGAACCTATAGACCGGGTCACTCCGATACTGTAAACCGAGTGACTGCAAGTGGTTTCTCAACATACGAGTTCTTTCCAAAGTTGAAACATTACGAGTATAATTTTGCAATAGTTCAACCGACTACCACATAAGTAGAAATTTTCTCTAACATTGCATTTTGTCACTTTCAGATCAAAAAGAAGCTGGCTGCAGAACGAGTTTTTCCACCCGGCCACCGAGGCCCTCGACAGACACACCAAGAACGCCTCTGTGACAAAGTGGTACCCATAGCCATGAACCGCTGCAACGTTATCGATGCCATGAAGTCGGGCTACGACACCAACTGGGCAAGCCTGCACGAGAGGGTGGCACTGTCGCAGTCCCGCAGCAAGGAAGAATTTGCAAAACTGAAGGCTATCGAGAACCGGCCGAAGAGCGGTCAGTCGGAAACGGAGGCCACCAAGTCCACTGTCTGGTGTGCCGTGAGCAAGAGAGACGTGACTAAGAGCGACATCGAAAACCGGTGCAAGAAGTACGCGGAAATCGCTGCTGCTGCAGATGTTGATAAGGATAAACCAGATTTGGTAAGACAGACGGGCTGCTCAATTCCACGCCCATCGTTTCGCCGCCAAGGGTCTCGTTGCAGCATTTCGGACAGTTCTGACAACCAGAAGAAGAGTGGTGCCGAAAACAGCAACGGTTCTGACAACTGTAAAAATTGGGTTGCCGATGACAACCAAAGACTTCAAGAGCCAGACGTGCCAAAGATAGAACAGGACCTGAAAGGAGAAGACTCCACCGACGCTAAGAACCGGATGAACATGGCGCCGCAGTGCTGTCGCTGTTTGCAGACGGTGTATCCCAAGGAGTTGGTGGAAGCGCACAAAGGCGCCGCCTTCCACGAGCGCTGCTTCCGCTGCGAGGAATGCGGCCTGAAGCTCAGTCTAAAGACGTTCGTAGCCAACCAGAAGGACGCTGGCGATCCCTGCGTCTACTGCAAGAACCATGCGCCACAGCTGGACGCCGCCAGAGTGGATCACACGGCCAAGCTCATCTCCGGCTGTCAGCAGGTGCCCAAGGTGGCAGTATTCAACGGTCAGATCCGAGGGCCGGACGCTGGAAAGGTAAAGCTTAGGCACTTCCATTGCAAAGGGAAAGTCAAGGTGTTAGGTAACAGTCCTGCAGATAGTAATGTTACGGCCTTATCAACAAATGCTTAGACAAACTGGGAGGAACAGCTGGGGCCCAAGGATCAAACCTTAGCCAGATTCAACACCCCCTAGTGGCGTATGAGCCTTTAGCATGACATTCCCAACATGGGCACATTGCTTTACTTCAGAAGTGGAATTTTTTTGTTGTTGCATCGCTTCTGGAATAAAAGAAGCATGGCCATATTTGGAAATGCAGTGCTAAAGGTAACCTTCGCCACCAGAGGGTGCTGAAACACAATAAAGCATGATGATCCGGAGATTTTGTTACATATATAAAATTAGACCAATAAAAACACTAAAGAATACAAATTAAAAATATCAATAATCCAGAAGAACTAAACTTTGGTATTCATAACCCTCAGTATTACATCTATGCATGAGGATGAGAAGTTAGTTAAAGCATGCAAGTAGTGTGTCAAGGTGAAAGAAAAGACAATAAATTGGCTTATCACTGCAGAGAGGGTAGAATAGCACCAGAGGCAGAATCATAAAATACAAGAACCTATGCTGAAATGATAACCGGGAAAACGGGTCAAACCAGGACCAGAAAGTGGTCCTAAAGAGCATAATGGCCATGTTTTCGTGAGCGTCTGAATTCACGACTTTGAATAGAAGCGAGGGGCGGATCCCTGCCTTACAACGGTCAAAGCCCCTGCCTACATGACACACATTGACAACACGATTATGCTAAAATGAAAATTTATAAGAAACAACTGTATTGTTATCGCCTTAGATATGCAAACTAGGGAGAGCACTGAAAGTGTCACGGTGACCAGAAACGGAAGTTTCACGGTCAAATGTCATCGCCTGAATGCAGGATACAAAACACGCCCGCGATTATACAAAAAAAATTGACTAAATCCCTAAACCAGAGCACATAGAGCTTTACAAGATTACTTCTTCTCATAGATTGCCATTAATTTGTTGTTTTACAAAGTCACAAACCTCGGAGACCTTAAAATGACCAAATCAAGTCACGGAAATTTCCAGGAAATACCTGCAATGACAACAGAATTAACTAAAGTTTGAAAACTCAGGTTTCTATAATTCATTATATTTTTAAAAAAGCAGTAAAAGTAGGAATAGTGCATATCGGCCCCTGTATGAAAAGTTTTCAATTGTATTTTTGAACAACAGTTGTGGGAAAAATTGAGTTCACACTAGGATAACTCGTGCAAAACGTCACGCAATATCGTAACAAGTTTATAAAATTTCACCCATTTGCTCTATGACGAACATTTTCACGGAAATTATACCAGTAGCCATTTTTCATGGAATGAAACGAATGCATGTTACGCAGTCAATCAAATTCGCTAGATTTCAATACGGAAATTGCTTGAAGATGATGTTCATCTAAGTACATGTCTGAAGAGCGAACAATGCAAAGGGAAATTATCCATAACGCACGATTTTTATTTTCAAATTTGCCAGCAAATCACGGATATCAATTACGTGAAACGATACCTTTGTTACAACAACTGTCGTTTATGGAAACCCGCACGCAAATTTATAACAAAAATATTTTCAGGAAAAGCGTGCATGAATTTCTCTTAAAAATCGTGTAGATGGTACCCCGAAATGAAAAGTAATTTTTAGAAAAGTGAACCATTTTGCCTGTCATTTTGACCGTAAAAATGTACATCGGCATTGCGAGCAGGCCAATCGGAAAAAAAACCATCAACAAACATGTTTGCAATTTAGCACACACAGACAAAAAAAAACGTTTTATCTCAAGTAGGAAACAAACTGAGAAATTGTTCTTAATTAAAGATTGCATGTTCATACGAGAATATGAAGAGTATTTTTTACTTCATTCAATAAAAAAATGGGGTAAAAAATGCCTCACTTTGCCATCACTTTTCCATCTTAAGTTGTTTCCTTCTCAAAAAAATTGTTGAAAGCTAATTGTTCCTATAGATAAACGGAATGTTAAACTTTCCTGACTTTTCCAGTTTTGTAAAACAATTTTCACTAGCCTCCGTGACCACTGAAAGGGCTAAAAAATAAGGCATAATTTCTGATTGTTCAGGTAAAGGGAAACACTGAATATTTCATAAATGCTAATAAACACGAGCCAAGTCAGAAAATATTTAAAATGTGAATTCAAAATTTGAAACTCCACATCTGAAAAATAGTTTTTCCTCAGCACAATCTAATTTTTTTCAAAAACTTATTTATGAGTTATTTTCGACTTTAAAACGTGAAAATAATATTCTTCTTCTCGGCCTCGGTAAGTGAGCACGGTAGCCAGCGGCCGAAACTTAACCGTACTTATCATTATTGGCCGTCCACCGTGGAAATACAACCAATTTGGCAAAATTGGCGTGAAAACTATTGGGGCGAAAAGTCGTAATAAATGTAAATTCAAATAAAAACCTCCAGGAACCCGCAGTGCATTAAGATGGGCATTGGGGCTTGAGAGAGCCTCAGGAATAAATAAAGATAACAATTCTGAAGACTTGAAAAGGCATTCCTCAGGCTTCTCTGAGCATGCAAAGGCTAATAACTCTCGTTGGAAGAAAAATGGCAACCAATTTCGGCTGCTTGACCTTAGCCGAAAGGCTTTTTCTGGGCCGAGAGGGTTTCGGTGAGCGAGCAGGAAATCCAATGGCGACCTTAATCAAATATGGCATTAATATTATTGAAATGTAATCAGCGATCAGGCTTTTCTGGGTAACCAGGCATAAGATTATCACAGATTTTTCTTTGTAGACTGTCTGAAAGTTTCTGGAAAAAGTGTATGCATGATTGGAGACAACACATTGTCTTTGATTTGGCCTGAGGAAAATGATTATATCTATAACCCAAACTTAGAATTTTCATGTATATTAAAAATACTCCACCCAGTTCTGTTCTTGTTTTCCAATAAGTTCAAAAGTAAAATTATAATGTAATGCTGAAAAGTCATTCATTGGCAAAGAACATTTGTCTAAAGGTTAACTAGAAATCAAGTATGTGTTTCTTAACCAAACCAACATACTAAAAATTGAAATTTCTTAGAAAATCTAAGTAGAGTATAAAAAATAGGAATTCTAAGTAACCTTTTATAGCGAAAACTGAAACCAAGTTTTGCAATATTTCTTCCCTCGGTAATTGGAAAAAAACGTAAACAACAATCAAATGAGAAAAAAACACGTAAAAATGGAGCAAAGTATCATAACCAGATTCACTTATGAAACAAACAAAAAATGTATCTTGTTTTATGATTAACAAAGCTACTCTTGTTCTAAAAACTGGAAAACTCAATTTAAGTTGACAATTTCATTTCTGGGGGAACCCTTTTAAATGAATAAAAATGTGTGAGGAAATTTTCAACGACTTTTAATTGTGTATTACAAATGCTTATATTCGGAGCTTCTTAGTGGAAGTCCAGAGACCCCAAAACATCTAAGGTCATAAAGGTTCTAAGCATTGACAGGGAGAGCTTATATAAATGCATGAAAGCCGGGTACGGGAAAGATGAAATAGTAGAATATAGTGAACAAGAAGCACTGTTGTGGCAGATTTTTAGAGGAACTATCACGGAATTTGCCTGAAAACAACTACGGGAAAACCACGATAAACCACATTCATGACAGCCGACCCAGTCGGGAATCGATTGTCAGGCGGATAGTCACCATACTGTTGCGAAGTATGTTCAAGAAGATAAAAATTGAACAAACAACTTTCTCTTTCTGCAAACGTGTTATTTTCCCTTCATAACAATAATTATTCAGTTTTAAAAATGCATTTTAAAATTCAGGTATCCTTGTTGGGCATACGGGTTTTAATACAAATCTTTGTTCCTATTTCAGGCTGTTAAATACGACACCAGCGCACTAGGCATACAAACTGCATTGAATGCACCACGTCTCAGCCAGAGAACGTCTCACCATCCACCTCCATCAGACGTGGTCAAATCTGACGTAATCGGGCTTAGATATTTTTGAGTTAGAACTCCACGTCAAAACAATGGATAAAAACGACCCCCTTTCCAAGTTCACGTCATGAATCATCGAAATGACAAATGCTGCCACTAGTGACTCGAATGTATTTTTTCTCGCATTTTCATGATCCTTAACGATCAAACCAAAAACTATTAAAAATCATCTGCAGTCTCAAAACTGAAAATGAATAAATCTGCAGATGGGCAATGAAAGAAAATGTCCAGAACTCAACTTTGACACTCGCACGACATTTTATGCAAAGCAGATCACAGATTACAATGGAATCACACAACTGAGAATCACGCCGAGCAGATTTCGGAAGAAATGTTGGCAGAGTTCGTAGGTATTTCATAAAAAAGCATCATCAAACGCTGATATAATCCAACAGGCAACGCATTGCAAGAGCTAACCAGCAAGACTATGTTTCGCCAAACGGTAGTTTTTGTCAGGTAAGCTTTGCCAAAAACGTAGGACATGAGGAAAAGACTTCGGGCATTCCGGAAAGGGCATGCAAAAACATTCCAGTTGAGTCCTACCTGTTTACCGTCGCGGTCGTGAGAACGGTTTTCTCTTTGAGTTAAACTTGGAATTTGTCGTGTTGAATCGCCGCTTGGCGGCTGTTGCCTTCTTTGATTTTCCGACTTTCTCCTGTTGCGCTTTTTTCAGTTTTTCCCGAAATTCCTGAAAATGTAATAAACGATTTTCCTTTAATGCTGTAATTTTTGAAATGCAATAAAAAGTTGAAGGCATCCAAGATTGTTTATCATCCTCATCACACCAAATATTGATTTCAACTTTGTGACTTACTGCCTCAACACGAGCACTCTTACAACGGATCACATCTTTAAGTATGATGCATAATTAAAATATGCTTTTAAGAGAATCATAACTTTGACAGAATCACATGCCAAATAAAAAAACCAATTTAAACTGATCCTCACCTGCATCAGGCTGAATCTCGTCTGCTGCCACGTCTGGCGTACCACATTCAAATTTTCTGGCTGAGTGAAGAACTTGACCCCATCTATTAAAAACCAAGACGCATCTCTCAAGTACAGGAGTTTCATTTCAAAATTCTAATAATCTTCCAAAAAATGAGACCTACCTTCAAGTCGACTGTCGCCTTCGAAGACGAAGAACGTCCGCCTAGCAGAAGGTTGAGTTAATTGACTCCTAAATAAAAAAAATTGATCGACACAAATTAGACAAAAAACTAATTGTCGCTTTTTGTTTAAAAAATATCAATTTACCTTTCAGTGGTTTCGTTTTCATTTTTCCCGCTTGCCTTAGCTGTATGCTTGCCATAAGGTTTCTGTATTTCGGCTACTTCTGTTTCTTCATCGGAACTGCTGTCATATTTGAAAGGATTGTTATCCCAAGCCACCCGAGGCAACTTTGATGCTTTGTCGTCAGTCTTTGCCTCAACAATATGAAGATCTGCAATTTGAGAAGCAAATGAATTACATATTATTGCTTTAAAATGAACTAAAAAACCAACCAGCCTAACAAAATTTATGATTCTGATGTACGACTTGCCTCGAGCGCCTTCGCTGGGTTCGGCAGCTCCTAAGGACTGCAGGAGGCTAAATGACTCGCCCCCGGATTTAGTTCCAGTGCTGAAGATATCTTTAAGCGAAGTGCTCACTTTGTAATAGCGCTCCTGCGATACCTCGGGTAGAATTTCTCCTGGTAATTCATCTGCTTTGCTTTTGCGCTTCCCAGTTTTCGTAACGCTACTCAAAAATCGAAAACAAAAAATAAGGGACAAAATCATCGTAGAAACCACGATAACCGAAACGATGGACAAAAATGGGTGGAAAAAACCCGTGGCGTACTCACCTCTGTTCCTCCTTGTGGATTTCCATTTCGGCGGCATTCTCCAAAGTAGGATCATACCGCATTTGGTTGATTTTCTTCCACTCTTTCGTTAACTTGTCCTTGGGCTTCTGTTGTAGTTCATAACCGAGGACGCTTTCTAAAACTCCCAGCTGCCTTTGTCTTTCTTGCTTCAAGTCAAATTCTGTGAAAACAAGGATTTAGTCAATTAAACGCAAGTCTCAGAATATGCGTGAACAACTAGGTTCATTATTATTTTTTCAGTCAATTTTTGCTACCTTCATCATGGACCTCTTCAGTTTCGGGTTCAATGAACCTCTCGTCTATTTTAAAACGTTCATCGTTTCCAAACCGGCTCTGAAGTGCTATGATCTAGAAGTTGATCAGAATTTAATATTAACGTTTGGCAAACGCTGATCGACATTAATGTCAAATTTATGTATGCCCTTACCTTTTGGCCGCCTTCCCCTTCATACTGCGGCTTCACCCGGAACATGTCCTGGCTATCCATAGGCGAATCCTCTTCCGAATCACTCTCAAATAAGGCCATGCCTTGTCTGGCTTTAGAGACTTTTGGAGTTTTCTTTTGTGCCTGCTCTTCTGGAGCATCGACTTCCTTACTGCCAAAGTCATCATCGAACACGATTTTGGAATTCACTTTAACGCCCGTGTCCTTAAAAAATAAACTTAACAATCAACTACCATTGTTTCACACAAATCTGCCAAATTTATTGCGAGTATTATCTTCTGAAAACTAAATACTTTTTCACAATCAGAACTCAAAAAACTTGAATTGACTGAATTAAGAATGCATAAAAAACATAGCTGTCATCACTCACCAAATTCCTCAGAGAATCCTTGATCAGCTTTTGTTTGGCATTTGACTCTGACAGCTTGCTGTTGATGGACTCCAGCCTCTTCTTATCAGAGAGCATTTTTTTCTCAGACGTCGTACCGAGCATCGCCGGCCTTCTCACATTACTGTTGGCGACCTCAAAATCGTTCCAGGCGTCGCTGACCTTCTCTGGTTTTGTTTCTGGCACCTTCTTATATGAGGACTCGACCCTGGTCTTGTCGTACGTCATTTTTTTCCCTTCATCAGCCTCAGAAACGGTCCTTGTGTGATTCGGTTTCGCCGCTGGCACTTTGTTGCATATGGATTCGAGTCTAATTAAGTCTTTCTTTTTATTTGACATCGAGCTGAGCGTCGGCATAACTTCCGCCTCATCTCCGACGACTTCGAAATCGTTCCAGGTCCCGCTAAACTTCTCCAGTCTGGACAACAGACCGCTGCCACGGGGCACATGATCGGCAGAATGGTGACCGTTTCGAAAGTCAGGTCTTGGAGTGTCAATGTGGACATTTTGTGCAGAATTGCCGTTAACTCTACTGTATAGCTTTGGCGTCTCTAATATCTCCGATTCGATCGCTTGACAGTTAATAGTCCTAGCTTTTTTAGCAGGTTTGGTGTCTGGAGACACTGGCTCATTAGCTTTATCTTGGAACAATGCAGCTGTGCCTTGGAACATTGGCACTTTGTTATTGGATTTTTTAACTGGTGAAGGAGAGTCCATCGGCAGTTTTCTCTTTTTGCTTTTAATTTTACTTTCTTCATCCTGTTCTTCAACAAATGAATTTTTATTTGCTGGTTTCGACTCAAATGCATTACTTGGTGTTGACGTGACATTTTTCGACTTATTTGCCGCTTGTTCCCTTTCTTTTTGCAGCCTAAGTAAAACGGATTCTAGTGAGACAAGGAAATTTCAAATTCAAACGTTTAAAGGCTAAACCTTCATACCTTGAAAGAAAATGTTCTTTTGCTACTTCCAGCTTCATTTCGCATCCCTTCCAGCGTGTATTACTGTATACATTGAAGCCTGAGATATAAAAATGCAACAATCAAAATGTATGCGACTCTAAAATAATAGCTTTGTCAAAATTAACAACAAAATACACTCAGGATTAATTCAATTATCCCAAAGCAAAATCCATTTTTTGAAATTCCCGCCTTACATTTGGCTAAGTTTTTGGGAGTGATCAGCATTTCCAAGAAAGCAAAGGCCTGTCCATCTTCAGTTCGTTTAGCTTTTAGCTCCACTGATGTAACCTGACCGAACTTTGAAAACCTTTCAATAAGATCACTTTCTTTGATTCCGTCAAAAAGCCCACTAACATAAACCCGTTTCTTTTCTGGTAGAGGGTCCATCTTGGACGAATAGCTGAAACGATAAACGAAATTATGAGCACATGCAGATCACGGAAGCGGCATAACCTCGTTTCAGGTTACATTTCATAAGCATTAAAACAACACTCACCTGAATGTATCTAATTAGATGTGTCTTAATAAACGTTTTCACTAAAAATAAACGCACAAAGTTAAACCGCAACTCGAAAACGTGGGTCACACGCGCTGCATTCCGCAAGTGGCAGCACTTGCCGTTATGCAATGTCCCACAATGCATCGGAAAACGTCACGGTAGAAGCCTACAGCCGTTGTAACATAAATCGTATTAACACAAAGGGGAAATTCAAAAAGTCCGTTGAATAATTATATGCTGAATTTCCCTGACTTCTTCAAAATAAAGAAAAAAACTTTCCTTACTATCTGGCTTTTCTGCTTTGTGGGAGCGTTGCCAAACTACTTATAATGTGGGTTATATTCATTTCTACCAATTGTATTATGATACAATTAATTAAGACGGTGATATCGCCATAAGACACATGTTTTAATTATAAAAATAAAGCGAAAATGGTAGGCCTTGTGACTAATATCAGTATAAAAATACTTTCTCCAATAACCCAGGGAACTGCAGATCATAATTTGAGAATCTCTGGTTGTATTATTTTGTACAATTCATAGTTTGTCTACCTTTTGATCATTTGGTTAATTAACCATATGAAGCAGCTGTAAACTATGCCACAGTTTGGAACCAGGCTTCCTTTGTCAAGTTTATGGGATCAAGCAATTGTTGACAATCTTAAACAATTTCCTAACATTCTGTGCACTCCGTCAAACTCTTGAGAAAAAATCCTTTAAAAGAAAAAGATATGTCACCACTAGAGAGATAAAATCTACCTACCCTAAGCAACAACATCAAATCACGGATATTTCATGTTTCCATTCACAGATTGAATAATATTTCTCATAAACGCTTGCATTTAAAAAAAAAAACGATCCGATTACTGTCTCAAGGCGCATTTAATGACAATGGAGGTAAGATACGATCAAGACATCAGCTGTTTTTTCGTAGAAAAAGCAAAATACCAAACGCCAATAGCCACGAAAGCAGCCATCAGCTCGCTTTGTAGCCAAGGTCCGTTATAAGTGCCCTGTTAAAAAATCGAAGCAAGTATTAGCAACGTAAATAACATAGTAGTATGAAAGACACTAAAACGAAGATGCATTTACCGCATGTTGTACATCCAAAGTGAACAAGGAATGAACGTTTGCAACATCTTCCCCGGTCCTTTGCGCCTACACACGTTTCGATAAAAATCTCAGATTATTACAATATTCGAAATGCGAAGCTCGGGAATTAAGCCAAGATCAATCCTCGCATTAGCGTACCTTTCTCACGGCTGCATAGCCTTCTTCGTCGAACACCTTGACGGGATAACTGTATT
The DNA here is from genome assembly GCA_034696685.1 of Julus scandinavius. Classification (NCBI taxonomy): domain Eukaryota; kingdom Metazoa; phylum Arthropoda; class Diplopoda; order Julida; family Julidae; genus Julus; species Julus scandinavius. Next base: position 22,051 of record JAQGAE010000297.1, on the reverse strand, counting down.
GCTTCACTTCCTTAGGATCGCTGGTCCAACTTATCTAATATTGGGAGGGAAATGTGTTGTGATTCGGGCACTATTATGGGTATTTTGGCTCAGCATAGATAGCACCCATCAGAAACTTACTTGATACCGATTTCCATCGATGGATTTAGTAACTGGCATCGTTTTGCCATTCACTTCAGCATAAAGATTCATATTCTAAAAGAGAGTAAGAGGCCGGGTTATCACTAAATTGAGGGTTTGGTCAAATTGTTGTAAAGCCTCTATGAACGGTTTATGGATGGGTGCCACAACTATTGCATTTATGCCTCACAACTTTAGCGTAACCTCATGAAATTGAATAACACATGTAATCTCCTGTAGAGGTCAAAGTTCAATGTACTCGTACCTTTACATTGTTGCTGCAGGCTACTGTAAATTCGGCGATGAAACCTATGTGGGTGACGACTGTACCGTCCGTCGTCGTGTACAAATTAGAGTTTACATCGGGATTCTGACATGAGTCGGCTAAAAACGATACAAAAATGGCCAAACATTGAAGTTTTTGACTGAAAATAATAGTATTACATGTGCACGAGAACACGTAAGAGAGCGACGTGGCATCATCCTAGTTCAAAACGGCCTATCCTAACTCGCAATTGTATCGGGATTGCAAATCAGGCAAAAACAGAGACATATTTAAATTGTTCATTTCATGCACTAAATTTGAAAAAATCTCTTACCGGCAACCGTAGCAATTAGAAAAACACAAGCCACGAAAAACTTCACGACATTAGTAGAAGCCGCCATGTTGCAAGTAGAAAAATGACCCTCGATTATGTGATCACGTGGCATTCGTATCAAATCACGATCATAGCGCCATCTACCGATAATATATGTAAACGCAAACAGGAAATTTTCAACGCAGAATTGCACGTTCATGTTGATTGGTTCATATTAGAGCTTTACCTCAGAATTAAACAAAAGCTTAGGAGCTCACGATAAGAAATAGAATTGCACATTGTAGCTGAGATTTTGTGAAATAAAATATGACAATTATTAAAAACTAACACTTCTAGAAACATGATTATCTATGTGCATGAAGAAAACAATTCGAAGATGAAAACTTAATATTTATCTGATTTATCAGAAAACATATCGAAAACATTTTTCAGTAAAAAATCACGTTTTTATTTTCAAGAATATCATTGTAAAAGTAATAAACAGAATTGTATGAGTCAGTGACACTGCCATCGAACACAGTAATTCGGAAACATAAAAACTCGTTCCCAAATAAACGGCAGCAATAGCCCTCACCTGGTAAGGCGTTGGCAAAGCCAGGAAAATCCCACGAGCAAACCAAGGCACTGTAACAAGTGGCCAAAACCCACCTGAAATTTGTTTTTTAAATTAGATTTTACCAAACCAATTTTTTATACGAATATATTGGAAATGCTTCCGAAGCTGAAAACGAAATTAAACACAACATGTAAAAATATCTTCGGAATTACGTACCTGAATAGGCCCCTAAAAGCATTATCAAATTTCCAGCTATGATTAGTATCAGTTGAATCTGACTGCAAACAGCAGGGAGGAACATCCCTACAGAATAAAAAAAACGTTAAGAAAATGTGGAAAGAATGTGGAGACTGGAGATCAAGTGAGCAAGTAAGTTTCAAAACTCACCAATAGCCATACCGCTTAATCCATGCAAGTATAAAATAAATAATATTAAGAAAAATGAGCCCCAAGTTAGGGCTTGAAACGAAAAAATAAATGCGACAGCGGAAATTAGCAGTAACTGGAAAATGTAGCAAATGTTCAGGGTGACAAATAATCCCAAAACAGTCTCAGCCAAAGTGACACCTAGAATCAGAAACAGTTTTTAAAGTATAGCAACTGTCTTGGTACAAAGCTCGATCAAAGGATTTGATTATGCCTATACTCCTATAGTGGTCGTAATTACAAGAAAGATTAAAATGTTGGAAATTGAGTAAACCCTATGTATTACTTTTCGCGTCGAGACCTCAGAGTGTCCCATTTCAGAGAATGGAGCATTTCTGTCACACTCGCGGAATGTTGATAACTAACTGCCCTTAGCAAATCCAACCATGCATTTTTCATATGAAACTTATTTAACCTTATTATAATAATATACATTTATGTTCTATTTTGTACCTGCCACGACACTCCTTTCCAAATGACCGTGATAGATTTCAACAAAAAACGTCAAAACGGCCACTGCAATCGGTGCGCAAAAAGAGGCCCTGAAAAGAAATTTTTAAAAAATCAAGCGCATCATTGCAGTTTTTTAAAATTTATGCAAACGAAATCAAGCACCGAAACTTACACTGACATTAAGGATATAGACATCAATAGATTTCTGGGAACTGAAATGTGATCTATAGCCTCTTTTTCAAACTGCAATGAAATTTTATATTTAAAATTAAATATAATTTTAAAAAATGAAAAAGAAACATTCTTGCAAAACAAAATTAATACTTACGTATATAACAGGACGAGCATACGAAGGATTTAGTCCCGATTCGTTGTACGATACATACAGAAACCGTTCGTAAGCGTTTATCAACTGGAATCTGATGAATTTTCTATGAGCAACTGATAAAAAATACAACCAGAATGAAAAACAGAAAAAATTGCTATGCATATTGGATTGAAATCTCCTTATCCATATTCGACAATATGACATGTGAAATTCTTCTATGTTCATCCATTGTATACAACTACATAACGTACTAAACCAAATACGCTGTGAGTCATAAAAAAGTAGAACCTAATAACAAATCATAACTTTGTGAAAAATGCTTCGATTTAAATCAAATTTGACACTTACATAGACCACCATTGTGTTATGATTTATAATTCATTGTTGTTCGTTCACTATTGTTCTATGCAAGTGCCAAATTTAATTTAAATTGAAGCATTTTCCACAAAGATGTGATTCTTTGTATTGGGTTCTACTTTTTTATCTCCCACAGTGTATATAGTTGACAATTAAATTGGTTTTAATGAGTTCATTTGCTACAGCATAAATAATTTAGTTTTTCCAAACAGTGGCGCCATCTTGCGACGGGTAATTATAACATTTAAGGAACGGTGGATGCTTACAGCCGTTATCCAGTGTAACACTGATTATGCTACTGTTTATCACATCTGCATTCATCAACAGTGAATTGGCAATTCTAAAAAAAATAAAGAAATTAAAACTGAGACTAAAACTCTTAGTGCAAAGTTCTGAATCTGGTAAACCTACCTGTCCAAATGTGCACCAGAGAAATTCTGTCTGATAACAATAACACCATGGACGTCGCCATTGCCTAACGCCTTTAAAGCTTCAAAATTTGAATCAAAATATTTCTGCAATAAAAGTTAAATACATCCACTGAGAATTAAGAACTCGAACTTGCGCACAAAAAAATTACATTACCCTTTGCTCACCATAATAATAATTTGTTCATTTAGGTAGGAAAGGTACTGGTTACCTAAAAAGCCGCTGTCATTGTTGACTATGGCAATCTGAGTCTGCGCTACGACCTCTTTGAACGAGAAAATGCTGGTGAGCACTTCTATGCTTGGAAGTAACATTAAAAACAAAAGGGCCCTGCAATAAGACACAAAAACCGATTATATAGTTTTCCAAAATCATTATGCATTTGGATAAATGTGATCAATGGCTTGACTCACAGAGCTCTGCTCCAACAAGCTCCCTTCAAAACTTGTACAATCTCCATTAGAAGTTATTACTTATTGTTACAGCTCAAAACTGACCAATGCTTACCCTCGAAATCTATACAAATGGATCCAATTTTTGATAACAGTGGCTTTGAGTACGGAAGACCTCACACGAAAGTCCCTCGATGAAAATGACCTCGAGGAGCCAGTGTTTCTTTTCTTTTGTGCCTGCTCCAGAAGTTCACCATCTGCAGTCAAACTCTGAACTCTGTCCGATTCGTCCCTCTGCATGGGTATCCAAACGTCCGTCGATTCTGAATCGACTTCCCGTGGACAATCGACATTTTCGTTGAAATTGCAGCAGATTTTATGGAAAACTATCTCCAGTGAGTCGCAACCAAAGTTCTGGAGCAGGTTATCGGTATAGTCTTCTACGACCAGAGTGTTTCCGTGCATCAGACCCACCTAAATCAAGACAAATATATGATAAATCTGTCATCTATCCAATATTTCACTGACTGTGAGACAATAATAAACAACATCAAAAATCCACGGTCCACACCACTTGCCTTATGGGCTGACTTGGCTTCTTCTATGTAGTGCGTCGTCAGGATGATGCTGGTGTTCTTTTCGTTGGCCAGTTTAAGGAGGTGCTCCCACATCCTGGGAATCAAACACAAACATCAATGAAAAACAAAACCAAAATTAAGCCATTTGCAAATCAAAGTCTTTCTTACTTTTTCTTGGTAATGCAATCGATACCAACAGTGGGTTCGTCCAGAATAAGCAGTTTCGGTTCGTGCATGAGTGCCGTTGCAAAAGCGACTCGTCTCATTTCACCCCCACTGCAACAAAATATGGCAAAGTTCAAGAACAGTCGAAAACTGACTGATGGATTGCATGCAGTTAAGTCTGGTGTACCTGAGTTGGGCATTCACCGTGGTGGCCGGTGGCAGGTTCAGAAGTTGGATGAAATATTCGATGGCATCTTCTATTTTCTTTTTCGACATGCCAAGAATGATGCCATAGTATGTCCAGCACTGAGCGATGGTCATCGTCTCAGGAATACAAGTCTCCTGCAAGAATCCAGATGATGAGTTTTCTGGGCTTTTGTCACATTTGAGTCTATTCTAAAGCCGTTCATACATGATCAATTTTTGATTGATGACCGGTATGCCAACCGTTGTTCATCATTCCAAGATTGCCAGCGTTTTTGACTGATCAGTTTGCTTGACATGGCTGGCATCAATCAAGAATTGATTGGTGAAAGTCTCAAAAAAGTATTCCAAAAAGTGCAACGTAGTGTCTTGTATGTACGTGTGATATTGTTATCAGGAAGGGTTACCTGGGGCATGTAACCGACGTTTGGTCCAGGAACGCCACTTTCCGCTGTTCCTGGACAGTGTCCGAAAACTGAAATTGAACCTTGGTCCAAACCCAGTCGTCCGAGAATACATCTGATCAACGTTGTTTTGCCACATCCGCTTGGCCCGAGCAGCCCATATCTAAAAATGCAATCAAATGTGACATTTCCCTGATTAAATTTTTATAATCATGTTCCAAGAAGCAACCCCCAAGACAAAATGACGTCATTTCACGGCATCCCAATGATCCCAGCCAATTATGACGTCAATATGACTGCAGATTTGTATGCAAATTACTGGCAACTTATCGAATTAACTCAATACAAGCATTTAAATATACTGCAAAATCTCATGAAATTTATTTTATTGTCAGGTTGTGGATTTATCTACTTTTTTAAGACCACGGCACACTAAAATAGATCTAAAATTGTCGAGGCACTACCGTAAAGAAACACAAGAATGCACTGTCCAAACCTCATTCAGCAACACAAATATGGAGATTTTCGTTGCTTTACTATATACAGTAAAAATTTTAAAGATTTTTAAGGCAAATTTCTCCCGAAATTTCATGAACCATTTTCTTGAAAATTCCATGAAACATTTTCTTGAAAATTCAATGAAACATGAAAGTTAATTTTCTTTGCTTTATAAAACCTGCTGTTAATCAAAATTTCATGAAATTATAAGAGAAATTTTATGAAACAGCATGAGAATACTAAACAAAAAAGGTAACATTTGTATGAATACAACAGTGTTTTTCAATTTTGTTCAGCTTACATCACATGAAATAAATGAAAATCAGTTTATGAATATAGAGGAGTATGTATGCAAAGAAGAGGAGTATATAAAGAAGGAACAGCATTATTTAAATAACTTTTTCGACCTTCACATAACTTCCGTGGTACATCCATGGACCCCTGGCGACACCAAGGACTAAAAAAAAAACACCGTTTCTGGGTCATTTCTAGAGTTTTCTTTAATCATATTTGCCCTAAATCTAAACAAACTGACAAGCATCACCAGTGTGATGCCGTATACATTTCATCCCATAAAGCTCATGCAATTGGGTCAAATTTCCGCGTCTTAACTAATCAAACTTATTTACATAGTATACATTAAAAAACATCAAAAAAAACGTGCACAAAAAAAATTGACTATCAATGCCAATTTCAACACATCGACATCGTTGAACTTTTAATTTCAATTCACTTACACTGTTCCTGGAGGCAAGGCTAAACAGACCCTTTCGAAGACCAAATTTGACTTTTTCCCGTTGAACGACCGATAACATTTTCCACCGTTTTTAACCGAAACGTAAAGTTCTGTTACGTCAACCTTTGACCTTTCCTCACTTTTCCTTCGAATCGCCATATTCCACGTGCTTTTTCTTCCCTTCGCAACACACTCACACCATAATGCACATCTCGTATTGTTCGTTTGCCTTTAGATTAATTAATAACTTTAAGCTATAACTAGCGACGAACGTTGGTTGACTTTTACAATTGGTATCACTATGAGTTGAGCAAGCCTTGAAATTTGACCCCTGCTATCTAGCTATAGGAGGCGGAGAAAATACTGGGACAATATGATAACTCAATTTGCTCCATATATTTAATTATTTTAACCAATCCAAGAGACTTAAGTAATTAGAATAACGTTAATGTATGAAATAAAAACAAAAAACACTGGATTTATTGTCCCCTGTACCCTATTCTCACAATGTTCAAATTCTAAAGTTTATACATTAAACTGAAAACTACCAAAAACAAATTTCACAATATTTGTATTTTCCCTAAATCAGACTGATGTTTTTTCCATAATTTCAAGATCACGATTTAGAATAACCATAGTTTTATTTCAATTTTTTAGATCTCTAAACTATTTTTGTTCACAAAATCAAGATTTTATTCGCAAAAGTACCACGCTTAATGCTAGAAACAGGAATGAATGTGTGAGGGACACAACCAGTGAACACGTGACTTCCGTCAGATAAAAACTGGCGCCTGAGTAAACGGCCCCAATGGCTTTCAATGGATAAGCCAATGGTAAGGCCATAAAAATGTAGCGAGCGAAAGGTGGTGCTGCGACAAGCGGCCAAAAACCACCTGAAAATTGATTGGTTTACGAGATTGTCAAAAAAGGACGTCATAATTCGAGTTGTGATACCTCACTCACCTGATATGGAAACGGTGAGCAACAACACGCTACCAGAAATGACGAGGAGAAGAGTAGCTTGATTGACACATAAGGACAATAAAATACCTGAAAAAATAAATAAAAACCGGTTTTTTTTTGTGGCAATATTTCAAATAGGATGAAACTATGATCAAGATAACTTACCGGCAGACATGCCACTAATTCCGGTAAAATAGCACACCAAAAATAGTAGACCTGAAGTGCCCCAACTCAGTTTTTCTAAAACAAGCAAATAGGCCACGAGCAGTGTGGACGCTTCTTGAACTATGGCTACAGAAAGTAGCATAATCAGTAAACCCAGTACTATCTCTGTTGAGGTCACTCCTGTAACAAACAAATACTCAGATTTGTCAACTACACTATATATTTCAGATCAAATATTGAAAAAAGTTAAATTATGAAAAAAAAAAAAAGTGTAGTTTACAACGAAAAAACCATTTATAACAGTGACACACTTCCCAAGTAGCAAAGTCCGTCATTTAGACGTCATTTTTGACCAAAAAAATGACCAAAAAATGACGTGAAAATGTCTAGCAAAAATGACGTCTTTATGACAAAAAAAAATTACCAAAAAATGACGTATTTTTTTACCTGAAACTGACGTCTTTAGAATCAAATTAAGTGGGGGATACTGATATTCAAAATGTACCCCTAAATTGCAATTCGATACAAAGATGGATTTTTAAATCATTTCAAACAGTTAAATGATTATATATACCGGCTACGATGGTCCTTTCGAGATAACCGCAGTTCAGTTCCACAAAAAGTGTGAAAACTGCCAAAGTAACGGGTGCAAAATAGGCAACCCTGTAAATAATAAACGAATTAGACCACGAAAGTACAACTTCCATTAATCCAGTTCCAGTATTCACCAGAGTACTTACATCACCATTGCCAGTTGGTCCAACTGGAGAACTTGAGGATGGGAGAGATACCTAAGGTCCTCTGTTCCAAACTGAAATTAATTAAAGGTTGGAGAATTTCACCTTACTTTTGTCCGCATACGCCTCAAGAGGGCACTGCAACCAGCGTTTATGGACAACATACAGCGCCATCTGGATTCAACGTACCATAAACACGGGATGAGCGGTCATAGGATTCAAACCAGAATTATTATAAGTTGACATAAGGAAACGTTGGTAACTATCCAACAAATGAAAACGTGAAAAACTGCTTTGTGGTACTGCAAAAAAAACAAAAAAAAAAACGTGACAATTGGTTATTTACACACGTACGACATGTTGTTAACATATACATGATGAACTTGAATATATTTGAAAACATGAACTTGAAAGGTGACTTATTGTGAACTTGTTTACATTTTGTATGACACATGAAACTCAAACCTTGAAAGGGTTTTCAAATCGAACTTCTAGAATTACTTTATTCAATTCAACTTGCGCAAGAGTTCATTTACACACATCAGTTCAGTGACATTTCTTTGTCAAAACTGGTGGAAAATAGACGGCGCTGTGCCGTTTGTGTGTAAATGTTTCAACAGAATTACATGATGATTCAATGCGCGGAAAAACTAGCCTTGTTTTTCTTCATTGTCAATTCAGAGATTTCACAGAACCAAAACTGATCTGATGTGTGTAAAATATTAATATAGTAGTTTTGTTGTTTTCTGATATCGACAGAACAGTGTTTTTAAACGTTTTTCAGCTTACGGCACAAAAATATGTGTTCAAATTTTCACTGATTTCACAATGAATAAGATGCCAAAATTGCTACGGCATACTAAGTTTCTTTAAGGAGAGCTTAAATAATTTCAGTTTTATCGCCATCCAAAAATTTCTAGAAAAGTGGTTTCAGAAAACGTATTTTTGAGAAAAAAACTATATCCGTTCAACATATGAAGTAAAAAATAAAAATTTCAACTCATTAACATTAATTTTGAATTTTTTTTTACAAATTTCGAAGTTGTAAATTTTACTAACCTATGTTATCGAGTGTAACGCTAATTACGCTGTCATTTATCATGCTGGACTTCAACAATGGAGATTTCAACATTCTGAAAATGGACAATGACCATTAGTTATTGAAAGTAATGAAATGAATTAAATAATTCACACAAATCAAGTTGGAATATGTAAAAGCCACCTTTCCAAATGGGCATCTGAAAAATTCTGTGGGATGACGATGAGCCCTCGCAAATGTCCATCACGAAGTGCCTCCAATGCCTTCGAAGACGAATTGAAAGATTTCTGAAAAAGATGACCAAAACCTTAAACAAAAGTCCATATCCATATCCAAAGACCATATCCGAAATGCCCACCAGAAAAATAGTATCTTCAGCGATACATTTTGAGTAATGATCACCTAAAAGTCCTCGGTCCTCGTTGACAAGACCAAATTGAATTCGGCCGAAGTCTTCTGTGGTCGCGAAAACGGTTGTCGAAAATTGGATGCAAGGAAGTAACATGGCAAAGACGAGAACCCTATAAAAATCACCATTGTAACTTCACAAATACCATACATATTCCAAAATACCACAGTATTACATTACCCTGGATATCGGTAAAGATGAATCAGGTTCTTCAGGACCAAAGCTTTAAGGACGTGTGACCTAACATGAAAATCTTTTCTTGAAATTATCTTGCGGTTGTCTTTGCTGTAACATTCATCGTCTTGCACCGGAAGTTGACCTTTGACCTTCGAGATGCTGTCGTCCATGACATCATTGCCTTGACCTGCATCATTCCGAGTTGAGGATGATTGAAAGCAGATTTTAAGGAACGCATTTTCTAAAGAACTACAATTGAATCTCTGCAACAATCGTGATGTGTTGTCTTCAGCAGCCAGAGTTCCTCCGTGCATCAGACCCACCTAATTCCAGAAATACCATGAGACTCAAAATAATAATCTAGAATTCCATGATGATGATGGACACTGACTTTATGAGCAGCCTTGGCCTCTTCAATGTAATGTGTAGTCAAGATGATACTAGTATGCTTTTCGTTGGCCAATTTTAGAAGGTGGTCCCACATGCTAACAAACAATGAAACGATGAGTCTGGGTCATTCATGCCTCCCTAGACCATGTCCCAAAAATTCTGTCATACTTTTTTTTGGTGATGCAATCGATGCCTACTGTGGGCTCATCCAAAATCAGAAGTTTAGGTTCATGGATGAGGGCTGTTGCAAAGGCGACCCTCCTCAGTTCCCCTCCGCTGCAACAACAACAACAACAAAAAGGTCAAAGTTCATCCACGTGACCTCCTAAAAACTTATGGAGAAAAATGCAAACCTTAGATGGTTGATGACAGTGTTAGAAGGTGGCAGGTTGAGAAGTTGTACAAAGTAGACAATGGCATCATTGATCTGCTTCTTGGACATACCAAGAATGGTACCGTAGTAGGTCCAGCATTCTCCAATGGTGAAGGTCTCGTGCATGCAAGTGTCCTACAAGAAGTAATTCAGAAAACTGTGATAACAAGTAATAAAGATCAATGTAAAAATGTTGAAAATTTGTGTACCTGAGGCATGTATCCAACCCCGGGTCCGGGTACACCACTTTCAACAGTTCCTGGTCGATGTCCAAACACGGAAATCGACCCAAGGTTCAAGTCCAGCCTTCCCAGAATGCATCTCAATAGGGTGGTTTTACCACAACCACTAGGTCCCAGCAATCCATACCTAAAACCACATTCAAATTACAGTCGCATGTGATATCAAAGTTGTTATTATTATTAAAAATTATTTTGCACTTTTTTATCCTTAATATGGAATCCAAGGTTTTACTAACAAACATTTTTAACTTCACTGAACATAAACGGATGTGACACATCCGTGTTTCTATCCACCGTGTTTCACAGAAATCGACACACATCTACATACATCCGGTGTAGTGCCGTTAAATTCACACTGAATGAATGTTTATAAACTAACCTTAATCAGAAGTACATTAACAGATTCGTTAGATTTAATTAGCACAGAGGAAGCATTCTGTCTGTAAATTTTGATTTATCTCAATATCTAAATTTAACATGCTGAGCACATAATCTCCATCATTTTTACATCTAAACTTTCCATGATTTCCCAATCTAGGTTTATAATTGAAGGTTTGGAAAAACATAATTTAAAAACAAAACAAAAAAACTTGTCCTGCTTTAGGCTGATGCAGTATTGTTTCCGGGTGGAAAATTACGAATGGGACATACTGAAATATTATGCAAGTCCCGGCAGAGCCAAAAAAATGGCCCTGGTGAAATAGAAATTGATTTTTACCCAAGAAATATCGCACTTTTCAAGCATAAAAATTGCGTTTTTATCTTGAAAATCGAGCTTTTACTTTAAAAAAGGTACATTAGTTTTACCTAAGAAAAATTGCCCTTTTAATAAGGTAAACGTGCAATTTTTCTAAGGTAATTACCTTAGAATCTATCCCCATATATACGGACTTATAACCTTACATTATTAATCTTACATTCACATATATGACCATGTACAGACAAGCATGACATTACAACGAATGGGGAAATCGTTTGATTATGCTGTATACGAAAGAGTATAAATTCCCTATAAAAGAGTACAAATCATAATCAAACGATTTCCCCATTTATTGTAATGCCAATATGCCATGTAGTCATGCAGTGCCGAAATAACAAAGCATAAATGAAAAAGTAGCAACAAAAAGCAAATACTCACACAGTTCCAGGGGGTACTGTCAAGTTCACATTGTTGAAAACCAAATGTTGAACACTAGGCAACCCACGATATGCTATCCCAGCGTTTTTTACAAGTACAGCAAAATTGACCTCATGCATTGTAGTGCTGTGCAGTAAGCATCCAGGCTTGCAAGTGGGTCTAACTTACTTTACTTTAACTTTACCTCTCCCAGATTTATAAAAATGGCTGAAAATGGCCTGGAGACACACACACACACACCCCAATTGTTAGTATTTTTTATGTACGCGTGCTACGTGATCCGAATTTCCTTTCAGATTTTGCGAGGTTCACTAAAATCCAAAATAGCGTTCAGCTTGATAAGTTTTATGATATGGCAATGATAAATTAAGGACGATAAAAATGATTTTAAAATTCATGTACGTCATTTTCCCTCTAGTTTAAAGTTCTATAATACAGTTTTTCAAATTTTTTGGAACAATTCCCAATATTTCAATTAAATCCATTCGTTAGACTAAGTTTAATAGCAAGGTTATAGTCGGAATATCATGGGTGCGGTTTTATACTCACGTCGTTAAGTAACTTTTACGACATGCACATCTTTTTAAAAACTAATATGCTAATCGAATCTGTATTCATTAAATGAATTTACATATATACAGTCGTCTATCCTATGTTTGCGAATGGCGCACACTGAGTTGTTATTTTTAAATTCGCCTTCAGTTCGGTTCAAATCAACAAGCCATGACATATGATAGATTAAAGTATAACCTTTATCAATAGATTAATTAAAAGATTTTAATTGGCAGTACATACATAATATGCATGTGGCGTTAACTTTCACTTTAATTAAATTAGTGGCAAAATTGTATAAGGGGCCATTCAAAAAGGACGTCCCAGAAATTCCTTCAAAAACTTTTTTTGAACATACAAAGGCACATTCTATAAATTTTCAAGCACCCGCCTCGCTACCAATTCCACGACATTTTTCCACACTTTTCTGATTACATAAAATTTCCTGACCTCGAAGGGAAATTCCAGGTGTTTAACACAAAGTTAGGCATAATTCTCGACTTTTTCGAGGTTTTAAAAATTCAAGTACGTTTGGGACTGGGGACGTTTTTTTTCTGGTATCCATTTTCCCTTTCACTGACTTTTACAACTTAATTTAACAAAAACTCCAAAAACTAAAATATACCATCATTAGTGGACGTCCTTTTTGAATGACCCCATAAGATGAAACAAAATTAGTCTTAGCACATGTACTAAAAATGTTCCAGATGCCGTCATTATTTACATTAAGTCAATAAAGCATATCAGGATATCCCTTGCTAGTAACTTGAAATTTAAATAAGACTGACGACTTAAATACAAGGTAACTGACGTTAAAAATTCTAAAAAAGTTTCCAGGAACTGGGATCTTATTTCAATAAAAATCAAAACCCAGATTTCAACAACGACACTTTTCAATAAATAAAACACCTCGTCTAAACTTCATGCAAATGAAGTCACATTAAACAACAATAACAACAACAATAGCAGTAACAATGACGTCACAAATCCATAAAAATGTTATCTCTCAATAAAAATGACGTCACATTGTTTCATTTTCTTTCCCTCAGTGATTTTTTTTCAGAATGAGTATGGAAACTGTCAGAAAGACTAAGATCCACGACAGTGAACAAGCCAGAGAGCTCATTACTGTCATGTGAGTAAAAACTTTCTTGAAGTGAATGGCACTGATGGCTTTTAGCGGAAAAGCCATCGGCAAGGCCAAGATAACGTACTGGTAGATAGCTGGAGCCGACGCCAACGGCATAAAAGAGCCTGAAAATTAATGATAGGGATTCATTTATGATTTTTTCAATAGCATCCCTTGTTTCAAACTGCTTTAAATATAGTTCATGGACTTGCCTGTTATCGAACCCGAGAATATCAAAATGCCCGAGCCAAAGCAGAGCAACATGTACATTTGGTTAACACACAGTGACAGCGTGATACCTTTACCAATGTAAAAAAGACGCTGCATGAAGTTAAAAAAATCAAAATTTCACAAAGTTGCCAATAATTGCTTACCGAATGCGCTGCCGCACACTCCGTGGCAGTAAAGTACGGCAAAAAGCAAGAAGAATTCCTCAAGGTTTATTCCGCGCAAATGGGTGAAGCAGGAGAGGATTGTAATGATGGCGATTTGGACGCCTAGAATGGCCATCAGGGTAATCATCATCCCAAAAATCAGCTCGCAGGGCCTTAGACCTGGTGTAAAAAGGACAAAAAAAAAAAAAAAAAAAAAAAGTTGGATGATCTAAGAATTTCAAAAATTTCCAATTTTCGGAATCCGTTGCTGTCATAAAAATTACCTGCAATAATGCTTCTTTCCAGATATCCACGATGTTTCTCCACGTATATATTAGCAGTAGCTATGGCAACAGCTATGAAAAAAGATGCCCTGAAAGAACGAATTGTTAGAGGACTATTACAAGTGACATTGTAACAATGTTTGGGATGAAAGCTTACTACAAAATAATAAAAAAATAACATTTTTGGTAAACCTACATCACAATTACGCCCATGCACGGATAGATGCTGTTTGGATGTGACAGAAACTCAATTGTACTCTCATCAAACTACAATTGAGAAGAAGAATAAAAAAATTCCGAAACTTATTATGTTCAAAGGGTGGAGCACGTGGTGGTGGTCGGTGCTACCGCGGGGTGAAGATCGAAGCCACCTCGGGGTGGAGGCCCAAACCACCACGGAGTGGTGGTCGGAGTTATCGCGGGCTTGACACCCGGGGTAAAGGTCGGAACTACTGCAGGATGGAGGTCCCAGTTACCATGTGTTCGAGGTCGGATCTACCGCGGGCGAGGCCAGAGCTACAACGGGGTGAAGCCCTACGCTACCACGGGATGGAGATCGAAGCCACCTCGGGTGAAGGCCAGAGCCACCCCGGGGTGGTGGTCGGAACTACTGCGGGGTGGAGGTCCGAGTTACCAAAAGTTTGAGGCCGGGTCTAGCGTGTGGTGGGGGCAGAGCTAGCTCGGGATTGAGGTCGGAGCCTCCACGGATAGCATTATTCGACGTGTAACATGAAATTGTTATGTGGTGAAGTTAGGTTTGTTGCAAAACCACAACATGTGCCACCTACCGTAATGGTTGGTTGGACAACCCTGGAATTTAATCCCAAGGATGTATATGTCGAGTGCAGAAACTTCCCAAACGAAGTCATAACGTGCATCTGTAACAAATGGCCAATTTCAAAATCTAAACATAAAAAAACGTTAGAATTATCCATACAAATTCAGATAACAAAGATGGCCATATTGGTATTTCATGAACTTACATATATTATCTAGAACAACGCTAACTGTGCTAGCATTTATAAAGGTACTCTTTACCACAATCGATGTTTGTATTCTAAGCAAAAGATAAAAATATATAAATAAATGTCCTCATTAGAGTAAACGTTATTTTGTCCATCACACACCTTTCTAAATACGCATTTGAGAAATTCTGTCCAATGTCAATAAGACCTCGAACCTCTCCTGCACGGAGTGCTTTCATGGCGTTGGCTGATGAGTTGAAGACTTTCTGAAAAAGCAGAACACGCAATAAGAACTAGGATTTTTAATCCATTTTCTGTCCTCCTTTCAATGGATTCTAAGATGGCGTTACCAGATTCACTAAGTCCTTGTTCAGAAACGTGAGGTATTGAACACCCATATTGCCGAGATCTTCGTTGACAACGGCCATGCGGTTCTGTCCGAAGAAGGTTCCGTAGGACAGCATACTCATGGATATCTGAATACAGGGCATTAAAGCCGCAAAAAAAAGGATTCTGAAACAAAGAAGAGTCTGATGAAGACCAAGAAATCGCCAAAAACGTTTAAAATCAAAATTCGTACCCAGGGAATCGATAAAGGTGGATGAAATTCTTTCGAATCACTGCTTTTAAAACAAAGGGCCTGATAAAGAAATCGTCATAGTTTCCACCTTGTCTTTTCTTCTCATTGGCAGGAATGACGACACCTGGAATGTTGCCCTGCATCTGGGCAGTGACAAATGATGGATCTTCGCAGATTTTTAGGAAGACTTCCTCCAAAGACGAGCAGCCGGAATTCTTCAGCAGGTTTTCGGTGCGGTCTTCAATGGCCAAGGTGCCTCCTTGCATGAGCCCAACCTATTTTTAGAGGGACGGAAATGTGGATCAATTTACATTCCAGAATCCATGGGCCGGTTTATGAAATATCGCATGTTTCCAGAAGCAAGTTGTAGCAGGTTACTACAATATGGAAATGGTTAGGGTTTATGAGTCCGAAGGCAACAATGGATGTATGGACGTATGGATGTTTGGAATACTTAACATTTTTCGAGTTCAAAGGTCTCAAGCCAATGTGTACTCACCCTATGGGCCACCCTCGCTTCTTCTATGTAGTAAGTGGTCAGGATGATGCTGGTGCCCTTTTCGGCGGCCAAATTCAAGAGGTGGTCCAACATCCTGTGAATCAATGAGAAGCAATTAACAGTGAACATGTACTAGGGCGTCAAAGGGGCCCTAAGACCAATTCTAACCTTTTCTTGGTGATGCAATCGATGCCCACAGTGGGTTCATCCAGAATCAGCAGCTTGGGCTCATGGAGTAGGGCCGTCCCAAAGCCAACGCGACGCAGTTCGCCCCCGCTAAGACGAAAAAGATCAAAGGTCAACATCGTGAAATATACGAGCATTTAACAATTTTTCTTACCTTAAACTGCTGTTAACAGTGTTGGCTGATGGTAGATTAAGGAGGGAAATGAAATACTTGATGGCTTTAGCAATCTTATCTTCTGTTAAACCAGCAATGGCGCCGTAATATGCCCAACATTCTCCGATTGTAAGAGTGTCGGGAATACAGGTGTCCTAAAGAGAATATCGGGAAAATAATATGCTATTGGGTACTGTTGCAAAAATGATGGCAGCGAGGCAAGTGCTTGAAAATTTATAGGATTGACCTTTGAATGTTCCAACACATTTTCTGGACACCCAATTTTTCAAAAGAAAATTAGGGCGTCTATGGGGAGGGAAAGTCTGGACTAAAATGGACACCATGGGTTGGGAGAGGGTCCATTTTTAAAAGAATTACAGGAACGTCCGTTTAGAATGGCCCCTACAATAAGTGGAAGGGGAGAAAAATATTATTTCTCACCTGAGGCATGTATCCAATATTGGGGCCTGCAATCCCTTTGGACACCCCACCTGACCAATGTCCGAACAGGGTAATAGTACCCTGATCTAAGTGAAGTCTTCCAAGAATGCATTTCAACAGCGTTGTTTTGCCACAGCCACTTGGGCCCAGCAAACCGTACCTGGAAAATGTCAGAAACCAGATTATCAATCTTGAATCAAGATGGCACCTTGACCTTAAAAAAATTCTTGATTTCGAAAAGCCTATAACGCAGTGTTTTTCGACCTTCTGTTATAATTCTTAGAAGTCTTCAAGTAAAATTTATACTGGTGCTTCCCTCAACCCAAAATTGTAAACCTAAACCAGTTTATTTGCAAAGTAACCAAAATTGTTAAAGGGAAGATTGGTCATTGACTTCCTTCATTCGTTATAATTTGTGGAATCCGAGGTCAAGGCATTAACAATAAAACCTAGTTAAATATCACCAAATCTTTTCCCTTGAAATTCTGATTAAAATGCAAAACGTTACATGAAGATTTTTTTTATAATTGATTTACTGCTTCCACTTCATCTTACAGCTTATTAGTCACTTAAGCAAGGCAGTATAAGTAATCACATTTCTCGGGGGGAGGTGGGAGAATAGAGGCCAGAATCTTTGGGTTGACTTTTAATGCAGAAAAATTGTGTTTTTACCTTAGAAAATCTTACGTCTGACTTTTAATGCAAAAAATTTCATTTCAATAGCAGAAATGCAATTTCCTTTTTATATTTTCCCGATGAGGCATTTCATAGATTTCCAGGAGGGGTGATAATCTGTCCCCAAACCCCTTCATATATATACTATATATACGGCTTCGTCCTTAACTATAGTTGCACCATTGGCTATTATTTTTTAACACATTTTTTGAGGAAAAAAATGGCCATGGAATTTAAATTCAAAATTATAAGGTGCAGCTAACTCATTTTTTAAATTTTTTTAACGACTTTCAGACGCTCTTGTCGCCGCATAACTTAATGACGAAAGTTAGATATTAATTATGGGCAATTATACTTTTAAGATGCCAACAAAATCAATAAAAATGAAACATACAATCAATTCAAGACACTTTACAAATTTCAACCCGAATCGGCATAATATATAAAAGCGGTACTGCACTTTAGCATCAAAAGTGCGATTTTTCAAAGGTAAAAACGCAATTTCTATGGCCAAAATAGCCTACCCCGAGATTCTGTACCATATCTCATTAGTTTCGCTATACTGAAATATAAGCCTAGTAGGTAAGAGGGGGCAACTTACACTGTTCCAGGAGGAAGGGTCAAGTTCACCCGGCTGAAGATTACATGTTTGGATCTGGAAGATGTCTGGTAGAATTTGCCGGCATTACTGATCACAACGTTGAATGCGGGAGGGTCCGAGCTAAAGTCACCCATAGCGGACACTGTCCATCAAGGCCAAAATGTGTAGAAACACTAGTTTGCTTTTGTATAAAGCCTTATACGGATTTGTCCCGCCTCCTTCCCTACCCTATGCAAATGAGGAGTGAACATTAAAATCGCAACCTCAAAATCTGCTGAAGGGTGAAGTAGCTATTCAATCATAAAAAACAAAAATGGAGTACACCAACATTTTTCTTACCTTTAACCGGCAGAAAACAATGAAAAGTATACTTTGAAACTTGATTCAAAAATTGATCCACGATAATTACAATCCTGCCTGAGGAAGATGTCAAGATGGTAAGAAAAAACATGATGGACCATGACAAAGGATGGCCAATCACGAACTAAATACAAAAAAACGTGGCCAATCACGAACTAAATACAAGCAAACCCTTTAAATCACATCAAAAATTTGGCCAATCACAAAGTATACTCGTACAAAAGATAATTCCAATCACAAACTAGCGTAATAACTATCAAACAACCATCACTGTTGAGTGGAAAACTTATGAATTTAACACTAGAATCGGTAACAACAACAACAAACCAATAACAAATGTTTTCAAATTTTTCCAATTTCATAGAAAATAAATGGCATAATATGCAGTTTTCAACAGTTTTTACTATAACTTTTGAAGTTTTGAATATGTTGGGAATTAAGTAAGCCATTAATTGCAGATTAATTCCACATTCTAATATAACGAACAATTCATAGAATAATTTGATTCCTAGTTCAAAGATAAGTTTTATTACAAATCAGAGCTCCACAGAAAACAAAAACAATTCGATAATTGATTCCCTATTTGGTCCCATGCAGGTTATGCAAGTCTCATTAAATAATCCTATTGATTGTATTTGACCATATACTTTTTTTTTTCAGCAGTAATCTCCACCTATATGCTAGTTTCAAATAAACTAAAGAGTCTAATTTTCCTCACTTAAGTACTTAGTGGCAATTGATGGACGCCAAAACAAGATGGCTGCTGAAATGTACATGAAAATTTCAGGAAATACGCTTGTTGGTCAAGACTTGAGGCGTACGTGTCTTAGTTTTTGCATAACACGTGTACACGTAACCAATAAATAAGCCGAAGGTCTAGTCGTTGTTATGAATTACGTGAAACCCATACGATAATTGGTTCCAGTCATAAAATGCTGATTTGCAGTAATAAAAATGCAACTTAATTGCCTGAAATAAAATCGCATAATCCCTCCCATCACCTTTCAAAATAGCATAAAATATGCTCATTCTCTATTATAATAAATAGCAACTCACTTCTTTTCAGTAATTTTTTCCCCTCATAAATATTTGTTATTCCAAGTGTTATCCTTTATATCAAGTGAATAGCTGAATATATAATAGCTCATAATAATGTTATTTGAAACCTGTTTTCGCATAACTTTGCCTAACCTAACCTAACCAATTCAAACCAATTTAACCAAACTAACCAAGACACAAGAATCCATTAAGAAATTTAAGTTTGTCAATGATACTCGTTAAAATATTTATGTTTGTTTTAAAAAAAATAGTAAGGAAATCACTAAAAAAACGAAACATAAAATCACATTTTCAAACTTCCGCCTTTTAAATATTTACATTTGCATGCAGGGAAGACATCTCAAATCATAGATTAAGCAAATTCTACTTACAAAAACCAGATGCAACTGTCAGATGTTAGTTGTTCCTTGTATAACAATTAGTTTTACCAGCAGGATCGCCTCCTTGTTGCAGCACGAACGGCGCAATATAAACTAAATTTAGAAAAAGTTTTGCATGGCCTTCGAACATAAATTATTGTTTACTTTTATCGCTCTTTACCATATAGGAATCTATCAACAATCCTGCATGGCATGTAAGTAAAGTTGACGCCTGAAGCAAATCCTGGCCATTCTCAAATTGGTCAGTCTAAAACCAGAAAACTGAATAATTAAAAATTCAAAACAAATTTTGAAAAATACTCCAAAAAATAAAAAGAGGAAGAGATATGGATTTGTCTCGCATAGACAATTCGGTGGATGAAGACTTAGAATAAATCCGTGCCTACGTAAAGTTTTTCAGGGATAATCCATAAATTATGTTATGTTACCTGCTATTAAAAAACGCTATATTATTGCTCAATTTTCAACGTTTTTGGTGTTTTAAATAGATAATGACGGCCGCTTTCATACTCAGCAATAAAAACAAGAATTTGTAAAAACATATTTCTCCAGAAGCTGAAAAAAACGCAAAAGCTATGCTTTTTTGCGGTTTTCGAGTACTGACTTTTAAAACTTTTAAATTTTTTTAATTTTGCGACTTTTCTTGCAGAAAAAGAAGATAGTTTTCTTTAGAAAACACCAAAAAATTTTGAAAATCATGCAATAATTTGCAGAGCTACAACGCTTGAAATAATTGGGTGTGGGAGTTCCTGTAGTAGTTATCATTTCACGAGTAAAATCATAGCTCGATTCTCACGGTATTTGGTGTTTTAGACGGAAAATGATCTCCTGTTTTATAATTTCAAATAAAAAACAAGAATTATCAAAGGGATTTCTTTCCAGAACCGGAGAATACTCAAAAACAATGAACATGAACCCTATATTTGAAATTGCTGCCGAAACGTGTACTATAGGAAAGCTACGGCGCTGCTCAACGAGGATCATACATATTTTACGTCTGCAGCACGAAACCCTTTTTTACTTATAACGCGAGTTTTTGTTGCTTAAATATGGTGTTTTTTTACTTGTCCACTCGTAATAACATCTACTTTCTAATTCCGCGATTTGAAAAGTCGAATTTCCACCGATTTTTGAAAAAAAGCAAACCGTTTTTTGACCAAAAACAAAAATGTTCTTAAAATCTCGCGGTTTTTTGCTTAAACCACGCGTAAACATGTGCCTTTGCCAGAAAAAACCGCGATTTTGCAAGAACATTTTGCACAAAAAAAAAGTTTTAAGGCAAGTTTTTGTAGGGATTGTCCATAAATTCCGTTCTGTGTAAACTGCTATTAAAATACGCTGCATCTCGGGTAATTATCGATCGATTCTCAAAGTTTTTGGTATTTTGGAAGCCAAATGACGTCCTCTTTCATAGTCCGAATATGTTCGAAAATGGCCTCAAAAACCGTTGTTTTTGCGTTTTTCATGGTAATCCATTGTGTATTTTATTACACAATATGAAAAAGGACGTCACTAAGGTTAAGGAATAGAAAAAACTTTAAATCGAGCCATAATTCATTGAGTTGCGTCGTTTTAAATCCAAGTTTCGAAAAAAAAGCAAAAAGTATATTCCCTTACCGTTTTTTTGACGAAAAACAAATGTCCTTAAAATCTCGCAGGATAATCCATAAATCCCATCAAGTGTTACTTGCTATGAAAATACGCTGAATTTATGTTAATTCTTGCTTAATTTTCGCTGTTTTTTGTTATTAAATACTCGCAATAATTTTCATAAGCTGCAAAAAAATTTTATAAATCTATTTTCCTCCAAAATCCCAAAAAAAGGCAAGTGGAGACAAAAAGAGGAGGTTAATTATTACTTACAGTGAGCAAAAAAAGTATTTGGCCAGTATGTTTTTTTTAATTTACATGTTTATTTTTACAGATAATGGTAC
>JAQGAE010000296.1:0-42316 GCA_034696685.1 Julus scandinavius | reverse complement strand
TTTTTGTAATAAATAGTTTGATCCAAAGTCCGCGTGTTGGTCTTACTTCGCGACATTGTGCAAATTAGTTCCTTACATAATATACATTTATCAAAGGACTTTTTTAAAAATTACAATTTATTAACTTTGTTTGGAAAATTAATCTTATCTTTGGAATTTTCATAAATTTTGACAAACATTTAACAAATGAAAATAATTTATGTGGAAATTTGATAGATATCGCGCAAAAATCTATGGATTTTGTGGAAAAACTATTTTGTTGGAAAAAGTTGGGATTTCGTGGAAAAACTTTGGGATTTTGAGAAATAGTCTGGGATGTTGACAAAAAATCATGGATTTTAAGGGAAAAACAACAGGATTTTGTGGGAGAAACTCCAGGATTTTGAAGAGAAAACTCCTGGACTTGGTGGGGAAAACTCCTGGATTTTGTGTGAAAAACTCCTGGATTTTGTGGGGAAAACTCCTGGATTTGTTGGGGGGGAAAACTCCTGGATTTTGAGGGGAAAACTCCTGGATTTTGTGGGGGAAACTCCTGGATTTTGTGGGGAAAACTACAGGATTTTGTAGGGAAAACTCCTGGATTTTTGGGGAAAAGTCCTGAATTTCGTGGGGAAAACTCTTGGATTTCGTGGGGAAAACTCCGGGATTTTGTGGGAAAAACTCCGGGATTTGTGAGGAAAACTATTGTATTTTGTGGGGAAAACTTCTAGATTTTGTGGGGAAACTCCTGGATTTTGTGGGGAAATCTCCTGGATTTTGTGGGGAAAACTCCTGGATTTTGTGGGGAAACTCCTGGATTTTGTGGGGAAAACTGGATTTTGTGGAGAAAACTGGATTTTGTGGGGAAAACTCCTGGATTTTGTGGGGCAAACTTGTTAAACATCTTCCTGTTGGTAGCCAGAAAGTAATCTCTCTCTCTCTTGTGGTGGCCCTTAAAAGGACCATTTTGTTTGATATGCTGATCGGCATGAAGTTAAAGTCTCACTTTTCATAAAGTCGTAGAAGTTAATCGAATTATGAACTTATCTTAACTTGTGATACACTTTGCTCGAAGTGTTGAAGAAGCAGGATCCTCCTTGTTGTAGTAAAGAAGTGACCTGCTCCTGTGGTTAGTGAGAACTGAGTGATGTGTTCCAAAACCTCAATAGTAGTAGAATATTAAGGTAGGAGAAAAAGAAGAATGGTTCCAGCTGTTAAGTAACGCCATCTAGAGAGCAGTTGGAGCAACTGCCCTGGTGGCAGTTTCATGTCGATATTTGGCAACGAACGATGTCCCAAATCACCACAAAACTCCTGGATTTTGTGGGGAAAACTATTGGAATTTGTGGAGAAAACCCCTGGAATTTGTGGAGAAAACTCCTGGGTTTTGTGGGGAAAGCTCCTGGATTTGTGGGGGCAACATCTGGATTATGTGTGGGAAAACTCCTGGATTTAGTGAGGAAAACTCATGGATTTTGAGGGGAAAACTGGTGGATATTTTGAGGAAACTCGGATTTTGTGGGCAAACTCCAGAATTTTAAGGGAAAAACTCCTGGATTTTGTGGAGTAGAAAACTAATGGACTTCGTAGATAAAGCATGTGAAAATTTCATGAAATTTCTAAAAACCCATGGACAATGCGGTTAATACATTGAATGATACTTCATCTAAACGTTTTTATTAAAAACAGCTACAAAGTTCCTCATTTGATAGCGAAAACCTCGATTAAGGGTTCATGAACCTTATCAATGTTATTTGAACTTTTCAAATAAAACAAGAAATACAAAGAAAAATGCGAAAGTATAATTAATTGGGAGAAAGATTCGTGGTTGGTTCTTTCTGCAAAAGTACCTTAAATCTCTAGCAATTAGCCCTCATGTTAGTTTTACGGATAATTTAACTAACGCACACATTCTCAAATGGTTCTTCTAAATATTTTTTTAAAAGGCAACAATTCGCTAAAAGCATTTTAATTCAGTCTTTTATTTCTTACGCTGAGTTTTGTTATAAAGTGGCTTCATTTCAACATTTGGCAGCTGTTATATTTCTAGCTGTTAGTTGTCAACACTTATTTGGAAATAAAAACACTTTAATTTTAAATTTTGGACATTTTTATAGTTATCTTTACAAATACCACATTTTCAAAAACAATACTGTAATGCACCATATAATGGTAGAAAAACATTAATGCACAGAATCTTAATCAACAGTGAGTAGAGACACGGTATCCATGGTTCAAATACATTCCGCTTGAATAATAAATGTATTTAAGGAAATTAGAAGACATGTTCAAATAATTTATTTTGAAATATTGAAATTAACAGAAATGCTGTTATAAAAAAATAAAAATTATACCATTAAATTTATTCATTATCCATATTCAGAATAAAACTTACCAGGAAATAATTAACCAATTGCAACAAACATTTTCTCCACATTTTACTACTGTATGACAAGTTAGTTAATATTAATTTAAAGCATTGTTTGGCAACAGTCTAATTTGGAAGACGATGACTAAATTAAGGCTTAATGATGAATTTTCAAAACTAGATTCTTAAAAAAAGTGAGCAATTTGTATTATGGCAGTACAATTGAAGTTAATGTTTAGTTGAAGCATTGTTTGGCAACATAGTATAAACAGAAAGACAATGACTAAATAAAGACATAAGTTAAAAATAAAACTTCAAAAACATAAATATTCTATTGGAATGTAGTTAAAAGTTTGGCAACATGGTCCAATCTTAAACATAATGAATGTAGGAAGAATTAATTATGCATTTTCAAAAAATAAACTTCAAAATGGTGACCATTTTATAATTTTAATCCAGCACAGTTAAAATTAATGTACAGTTGAAGCACTATTTGGAAACATGGTTTAATCTGTAAGACAGTGATTAAAGATAGACAATGTTTAAAAACATAGTCCAAACTAAAGGACAGCAATAATGAAACATATTAAAAAATTCATCTTCAAAAAGTGTACATTTTATTATTTAAGGGTAGAAAAGTTAAAGTTAAAGTACAGATAAATGTTCTATGTTTACAGATCTATGTTTATTTTACAGTATTACTTGATTTTGCTAGTTGCTGTTGGAGCATATTCCATATATGTTCTCTTCCTGTTGGCAATTTGTAGAGCAAGTTGGATATCAATCAAAGGTACCATATCAGTCAGGAAAAAAACCTAACCTAACCTGAACTAACTTAACCTAAACAAACCTAACCTAAAAAAACCTAACCTGAACAAACCTAACCTAACCTAAACTAACCTAACCTAACCTGAACAAACCTAACCTAAACAAACCTAACCATACCTGAACTAACCTAACCTAAACTAACCTAACCTTAACAAACCTAACCTGAACTAACACAACCTGAAGTAACCCAACCTGAACTAACCCAACCTGAACTAACTTAACCTGAACTAACCTAACCTGAACTAACCTACCTGAACTAACCCAACCTAAACTAACCCAACCTGAACTAACCCAACCTGATCTAACACAATCATCTAAAAATTGTTCTTTAAATTTTTTCTGTTTTTGGCTTATGTTTATTAAAACCTTCTATTTTTCACACCTCATTCCACAAAGACACGTTTTAACTGAATCCAGTAGCAGCCGTGGAATCCATCAGGGATACCAAAACAGTTAGGAAAAAAAGAAAAAAAAAATAACCCAACCTAAACTAACCCAACCTGAACTAATTTAACCTGAACAAACCCAACCTGAACTAACCTAACCTAAACTAACCCAACCTGAACTAACCAAACCATCTAAAAATTGTTCTTTTCATTTTTTCGGTTTTTGGCTTATGTTTATTAAAACGTTTTTTATTTTTCACACCACACCCCACAAAGACAAGTTTTCGCTGTATCCAGTAGCAGCCGTGGTATCCATCAGGGATACCACAACAGTTAGGAAAAAAAAGAACTAACCCAACCTGAACAAACCCAACCTGAACAAACCCAACCTGAACAAACCCAACCTGAACAACCCTAACCTGAACAACCCTAACCTGAACTAACCTAACCTGAACTAACCTAACCTAACCCAACCTGAACAAACCCAACCTGAACAAACCTAACCTGAACTAACCCAACCTGAACTAACCCAACCTGAACTAACCCAACCTGAACTAACCCAACTTGAACTAACCCAACCTGAACTAACCCAACCATCTAAAAATTGTTCTTTTCATTTTTTCGGTTTTTGGCTTATGTTTATTAAAACCTTCTATTTTTCACACCACACCCCACAAAGACACGTTTTGGCTGTATCCAGTAGCAGCCGTGGTATCCATCAGGGATACCACAACAGTTAAGAAAAAAAAAACTAACCTAACTTAACTCAGAAGAATAAAAACCACCTGATTGATGTTTAGTTTAATAAACCTAATAAACCTTGAGTGAATTTAGTTGAAACTGCCTGCTACCATCTGAAGATAATGGCTGCATATTCAAAAAATGCTACAAAACAAGTAGTAAATAGAAGTATTTTTCCATAAAATCTTACTAAAATGTTATTTAGGGTAGATGTTATTTTTCTGTCATTGACGTTTAGGAATTGTGACAACCCTATAACAGTGGAATCCAGAAGATCGTTTAACCTCCACTTAGGTGATTTTCTCTAAGAATGTGCAAAACGTTTTGAGAACAATATGAAATAGTAAATCCTCCTTATTTGATGGCTGAAGAGTGCAGATGGTGCCTCCAAAACGTGTGTGTGGTGTTGGTGGGGGAGGACGAATAAGAAAGTTACAACCAAGCAAAATCAATGGCATTATTGGATGGAGTTTGCCACGAAATAAAAGAGGAAAGCTGCGAATAAGTTGGGTGTACTTATTTCACGTACGATTTACCGACTAAATAAAACGGCAACAAAAGAGATTTCACACCTAAGAAAACAGCGAATGAAGACAGTCTTGCGAAGAAAAAAAAATGTAATTTCACCAACACTTTTTTTTTTCACTCTTTCTTTCGATACATTGTGCCCTGGATATAAGAGAAGACAGTTTTTCCCATCCTCGAAGATTATGTTTACAATTTTTATTACAACTGGATCAATCTTTTAGTTACTGGTCAGAGTCAGACCTCGCTAACAATGAAATACAGAGAAGATTACGTGTCCTATATAGGATCTGGGCATCGGCTTACAGAGATGCTCACGGGGGCAACAAATGACTTCCAGAGGTCTAACTTCTATTAGAAATGTCTTCGGAGACATAATGGATTATTATATGAAGGTGTCCACAGTTCCTCCCATCCCATATCATTGGAAAATGGCAAGGAAGAAGCAAAGCCACGGTGAGAAATAAAAAGCAGTGATCAGCTCTGAAAATAATCAGCTTCGGCTGACAAATCCATCCATCACTACGTATGACATCACCGATGGACTCCATTTTGGATGCATTGTCATCGGTCATCAACTCGGCAATGACTTATTTGATCCAACAATATTTATTATTGTCATTAACATTTTAATGGACTTTAGTAGAAATGACAAGAACTGGAACGGCCCAGCAAGAACTGCGGTACCGTGCCGATGACATGCACGACCGCAAGTAATTTTTAATGTAGGACTACAGGTTTTTAATTAAAATTGTTGTCACATGGTATTTCTAATGGAATTAAAACCTGCAACTGTTAAGTCTGAAGCCAAGTGTGCTTATCATTTTAGCATGCTGATCCAGTGGCGACTGACCAGGTTGCGCGCAATGTTTGCCAAACGCGCGAAGTATTAGGCCCGTTGACTTGACCGGTACTTTGTGAGAGGGAACTGTATATTAGATAAAAGCGTTCGACCTGTTCATTCGACCAAGACTTTGGTTCTAATTGGTTGATAGTCTGCGCATGACCGGAACGGCACACAAAATAGTAATAAAATTCCATGGCAGACGGAATAGCGAGTCATCAATATCCCGGTGCACCATATGTATTTTTAAGGATAGATTTTCTCTCATTGTTTTCAAGCAAATAAAGAAATGTCATGTTTTTAATACAATAACCTGCTCTCATATTTACATTTAATTTACAGTAAACTTTCGCAAAATTCTGCTGCAGATTGCTTACAGATCCTTCGCGGCACACCGGTTAAAAAACGCTGGGATAGAGGAAGGTTTCAGACAAAATGATTTCAGTATTTCTTAAGAACATTCCTCTTAAAAATATAAGATAATTTGTGAATAATTTCTTTTGAATGTCCCCTGCCTCAGACGACACGTGACAAAGAATGTAGGCAAATGATAAAAGTAGGCTATGCTGGAAAGCACCTTGAAGTGTTAGTAGGCCACTCGTCTATCATGAGAGAAAAGTAAAAAAAATTTACAGTAGCACATAAAATGATAGTGGCAACACGGTAGCTTCATTTTTAGGATGGATTAATCCCCGAGGAAATACTGAAACAAGGATGAGAAGATGTCCTACTAGATGTTAGCACCAAGAAAAAAAAGTGTATGACGTCTTCATCAGTTTAGTACGATCGTACTAGACTGTTTCTACAAAATGTGAAACTGCATCATTTGCGTTGATTTATTTATAAATGCGAAACGTTTTACTTCGTGTTTTTCTACGCTTCGGTAATTGTTCGACGCTTTATAAGATAAAAAACGTGTGTAAAATGAGACGGGAATGCCTAATTTATGAACATGATGAAAAACGGTGAACAATTATTTATGGAAAGCATCTTTAGATGCCTTCTTCCCGTCTGAAGAAGGGGAGAAAGTCAAGGGGAAAAAATGGCATCGGTTACAAATTATAGGAAAAAAAATCAGTAAGCTGTTCGTTGCTGTCGATACTATAGGACAAAACAGGGTAAAACTAGAAAAAATTCGGAATTAATGTAGCGTGTCTTCATATTCAGCACAAGCTGATTACAGAATATCGTATAAACAGGGTTGCCACTGATATTTCAAAACTGTCTTGCCTGACTTTTACCACCATAATCACAAATTTTGCCTGACTTTACCTGACCTGAAAATGGAACTTTTGTAACTTGTACATTACTTGGTGATCTGACACAAACTACATTTAATACAAATGATCAAAATAAAACCAAACATTTATTGCATTTGAGTATTTTAACTTGAAAATGGTACAGGGTATTTTCACTTTTGCAATGACATTTTTCGCACTGTAGTTTATGAATTTGTTCAACAATAGCTGCTTTTTATAAATTAGCAAGCTTTCTTGCATTTTTTTAGCACTTTTTTTTCTCAATTTTGCCTGACTTTGCAGGTCAGTGGCAACCCTGTATAAACCTAACCTAATTGCCAAATATCCTAGCCTAAACTACACAATTTACCATTAAATTAGCTACCAACCAGAATTTCAAGATTCATCCTTCAGAATTTCAAGAACTTCATACAATTAATTCCACTACATTTTTACAAAGTACGAATTTGTTTAGAGATTTCCAGCATAAATTGGAGTTTGGCACAAATTGCATGCTAAATTACTGAGTTTTTTCTATTTTCAACTTGATCTAGCCATCTAAAAACCCTAATTCCTCAATATTTAAAACCTTAAACATTAGCATATCCTCAACACTCAGCTTCTGTTAGAATCGATATAGAATACATATATGTAGAAGTACATAAACCCCTTAACATTCGTATTTCCACAATGCTTCGCTGCCATGCGTGAAAAGCCCCTGAATCAGGGGCATTTTGTAATTATGATGTATTAATACCATATGTTCTGCCAAATATGCACACATTTCAAAAAGATAAATACATTGCCAAATATCACAATGAAAATTCACATGTCCCAAAGTCAGTTTTTTCACTTGTGTCTTAACCATATATGTATCATACTTAGATTTAAGATGGGTTCAGTTTTAATGTTATAAAAACTTTTTCCACGAGTTCAATGATCTGAAATGCTAAAACTTAAAACATATTGTCTGGTATATTCAAAACAATTTCGTTTTTTAGAACGGATATTATCTGAAATGGAGAAATGTACAGATATGGCCTCTAGCTGCATGAATACAGGGCCTTAAAGCCGGCAAACCGAAACGAAACAACAATAATCCATGATGAAATTTTCGTTATAACTGCACATTTATCTTTTTTAAGTTTTTTCTAGAGAAAAATTATGAGAAAAGGAAATGACAAAAAGAAAATTGTGATATCCTACACAAATACAAACTTTTCTCAGGCCCTAGATTCGGATAAGTTTTATCATTTTTATGCTAATGTAAGACGAGCCAGTTATATTAAAATGAGAGGAATGTTAGAAAACGAATTCAGAATTAATATCCACATTTTTATTACGAAATCAATATTAAAATACAGAATGTAATTCGATATCTGAACTTATTTAACTGAGATCTTTATATAAATATCGACGGATAAAAATTATCCTTATGTCCTATATAAGCCAAATGGCAAAAGTAGGTCGGTAATGTCATAATAAAAATCATTTTGTCTTCTGGGAAATTACTGAGAAGAATGTATCAACTCCTTAGGGCATAAATACAACAAACAGAATTGAGTCATCAATTCCTAACATTAGGAATCGAATGAAATTTGGACTAGGTTAGGGCCTAGGAGGTTAAGGGCATCCCATTTTTAGTAAAGGTATGATGTAAACAATTCTCCCACTAGAATTTGTTCATTATATAAATTGCAGCGTTATAAAATAATATATATATGGGTCATGTATATCTCTCATGAATGATCATATAAGTGCAAGTGTGACCCTATACATACGTGAGTGTTGGCTCATTCATGGACACATCCTATACATTTATACATGTAATATTAAAAATATATACATGCCTATCTATAATTTGGCTAATACAAATCCCAACATATAATAAATACCTCAAGTTAAAATTTGAAAACTGAATTTAAAAATATTTATATATATATATGTATTCACATTTTAAAATTGTTAATGACATGTAGAGGTTCAGAAACATGTGTAACTGCTTCACGAAAAGATGTTCAAAATAAAATAGCAAACATGAGAAATAACGGAATGAAGATTTTCATTGAAACTCAATTTTCAGATTCGCGAAACGAAATTTCAAATAAACCATCATTATCGAAATAGTGCCTGTTGTCTAGACAACAATGAGAAAGGAAAAAAGAAAGTATAATAAGAAAAAAACAAATAATCTAGTCTGAAAACAATATATTGCAATGATTACAAAATTCTACGATGAAAAAATTGTAAATGGATCACTGAACTGTACCTTAAATTTTAAGATTGAGATGAGTTTAATAAAGAATAAATAATGTATATTGGAACAACATGTTTTGCTTTAAAGGTTTACTACAGTGAAGCTCAGGTGTATTACAGTGAAGCTTAAGTGTATTGCAGTGAAGATTAAATGTATTGCAGTGAAGGTTAAATGTATTGCAGTGAAGCTCAGGTGTATTACAGTGAAGCTTAAATGTATTGCAGTGAAGCTTAAATGTATTGCAGTGAAGGTTAAATGTATTGCAGTGAAGCTCAGGTGTTTTACAATGAATAATGTTTATTGAATTGAAGCTAACTTTCAAAATGATAGGGATGTAACATCAATAAACATGTAATAATGTTTTCTTTGAATGAATATTATACCCAAAAGTCTTTGAAGCAAGAAATCCTGAATGCAAATAAATAATAAAAACAATACGTTAGAAAAGGATTTGTAAGAATCCAATTACAGTGATAAGGCTTCGTATATTTTTAACGTCGTAGACAAACATTCCCATGTACATGTAAGTATTCTCGAAAGTCTTCATCGCCAGTGAACTTCTTAAGTAAAGGATGATTAATTGGCGCGGTTAATTACATGGGATTGGGTCAGCGAATAAATGCTTAATTAAAGACTGAAGTTCCTCCAGGAATCCATTAAATTTCATTATCATTTATATCTTCTCCAATTACAAACTTTAAAGCTGTCGATTCTAAGCTAAATAATTTCGAAGAATTGTACATTTGAAACATGTGTTGGAAGCATATTTGTTTAACATATTAATCAAATGTGTCTTATCGGTTTTAAAAACCAAAATGTATGGATATTATGCACTAAGGGAAAAAATTAATTTACATATGGCGTCTTAAGATCCCTTAGGTTTCCATACATGGCTCAAATATAAAAACCGCCTATGATGGATCCAATTTCTGGTCTTGCCAAATATAGTAAAACTTATATTTGTCCATACATGAACCACATATGAATTTCCCACTCTGATTTTTTATAGTTTGGTAAATTTGCATTTACATTATGTTTATTGATGGTTTTTTTACCTATTAAATATAAATTAATAAAGGATAAAATTATTTTGAGATATAAAATTTTCTTTCAAAATTACCAAACAATTAAGGTTTTCCCAAATAGTATGAATTTTAGATACACATTTGCATATTCTGTACGTTTTTAATAAACAAAAATCAATATTTTAAAGCAGTTAAGTTTTGATGCAGTTTTATGTAAACGTAAACTTCCCTCGATTAAATTCCTACAAAAGGTTCAGTTGCACTAAATTGAAAAAGAAAGCAGAAAAATATGTGATAAGAACCAAATTGAAAATATATCAAACATAACTTTCCACCCAGTTGATTTTTCGAAGAGAAATCATTAAAAGTAAAATTTTAAGATAAAAATAAGAGCAGATGTTATGATGCTACGTTGCTAGAATGAAGGTTTCAGATTTTGCTATCTGATATAAAATTCTAAATTTAGAAATAAATATGAATAATAAAGGGGAAAAACTGAAATAGACCAGTATCATTTATGGAAATCGAAAGACAAAAATACGAATAAATGTTGCAATTATTCATTCTTCCCTTGCAAAATATAGAAAATAAAAAGATATAAAAAATATAAAAATATATATAATTGCAAAATAAAGTACCAAATTATCATAAAAATCTAAATTTAGACAGCATAAGAATTTCAAAACATCATTTGCAATAAAACGTACACTGTGGTGAATTTTCTGAAATAACAAGCTATTGTTTCAAATAAATATACAAATGTAATTATATATCACAAATGCCAAATTATACAGAGTTTAACCACAATTTACATTACTTGCACTCCAAGTATATAGCACACACCTAGGCTTCACAGCAATGCACTTAAGCTTCACCGCAATGCACTTATGCTTTACTGCAATTCACCAATGCTTCACTACAATACATCAATGCTTCACTGCAATACACCTATGCTTCACTACATGCACTTAAGCTTAACTGCAATACACTAATGCTTCACTGCAATACACCTAAGCTTCACAGCAATGCACTTAAGCTTCACTGCAATACACCAATGCTTCACTGCAATGCACCTCTGCTTTACTGCAATACACTTAAGCTTCAAAGCAGTAAATACAAGGGGGAGTGCAACAATTTTTTATTCAGTATATAATTTTCATTGAAATTGCCCTTGCATTCGCAGCTTTTCGATACAATGGTCCTTGATTATAATGGGCCTTTGCTTCGAATACACAAATTGGATTTATTAAATTGATGGCTGGCACAACTTTCCCTATTTGTACTCACGATGCTTTACATTTACTGCAATTGAAATTGGAAAGAGAATCTTATTAAAACTCATTGTTAGCTTAAATTACTGCTAATTTTATTGGGCAAATTTCGTTAGCACAGTTCTATCGCGACTATGAATAGGTTCAAATCAATCATTCAATCTTCTAATCTGCACTACTTTACACTACAGAAAACTTAGTAAATAAAAAGAGTAAACTTTCAATTTTCTTCTTCGAAATAATATCAAAAGTTTAACATTTTCTATAATTCAAGAAGCTCAAATAAGAAAATGCATTGTTTTCAACTATTACAAATAATGTACTATCATTTTAGCCATATAGTCGTTAAATATAGCAATTCTAAGGGCAGATATGTCTATTTAAACGTCAGATTTGCCCATTCTAAGGGCAAATATGTCCATTTAAAGGGCATACTCAAAAAAGCAAATATCTCCATTCAATGTATATATCCATGTATGGCCATTCAGTGTATCAACATGGTCCACACATGGTTATATAGTGCAATTCGAAGGTTAAATAAACATGTGCACATATCTAGCAAAAATATTTCAACTTTGGTGACTATGTATATAGCTAAAAAATGCGTGTATCTTATCTGATGATTAGCATGTGTCACACGTAGCCATAGAAACTTCTCAGGGGTAAATTCTATCATTTTTTTCACTCAATTCCCAAATGTGCCCCAAACAGCAAAGGGGGTGTGAAAATGACAGTTTAAGGGGGAGCCCCAGCTATGTTTGGATGACTTAATAGGGCTATTTTTTTGTTATGACATCACTGTTATCTCTAGATATGCACTCGTAATATCAACCTTATTTTCTTTTTGTTCAAACGTGGCTTCTCCTTTTTTTTCTATTTTTAATGATTGCTTTTTATTCCCTTTGTTATTCCTCTGGGGATAATGTCTCCAGATCTTCATCTCTGTCAGCCTGCTTCCAACAATTGCATTATTTTCATACTTCGCAAATCCTCACTATTTTATACTTTTTTTTGCTATTGTAGGCAATTTTTACATCGAGGACTCCTTATCACGAAACCTTGTATTTCAAGTAAACTTCATATTTTTCCCTTCTTAAGGATAAACTTATAGATTACTGAAAAATATATCAACATTTTGTTTTCTCACTTTATTTAAGGGAGTCATTTTCGTAAACTTGGGGTTCAATTTTTAACACCAAAGAGCCTCAAGAATACTTCTATATAGAGCATTGTTATTTTTTCAGTAAAAAATGTGTACTGCAAAAGTTCATTTTATTTAAATAATTATATAAATTATGTTAACAATAATATAACTTAAATTTTGAAGCTTTTCAGATATTCGTTAGCTTTGGTGTTCTAAGTTTTCATACCAAATCATTATTTTGTATTTTATTTCTCCACACATCCTCAAAATTTTACGAAATTTTTGACAAAAAAATGTATCAATTTCAAAAATTTTGTTTAATTCTAAATCGTATGTTATTTAAAATAATAATTGGTTATTTACAGACATAGATTTTTCTGCACTTTTAACAATAAATTTTGACTAATTTCCAATTAATATTAAGGATCAAAATAGATTTCATGCTTTGTTAAGCGTAATAAAGTTGAAATTATTAAGCTTTAATTACAGCTTTAATTAAGCTTATATCCTTATGCCAAATCTACGTAAGAAAACCTAGCATTTTTAAAATAATGTCAATTCAGCAGTTTTTGTGAATCATTAATTTTCTTTTCAGATTTTTCTCCACACTTTGCACAATTTTACGAGATGACATTACGAAAAAAAAAAAAAAAAAAAAAAAAAGGTGAATTTTTTTAGTAAATGTTAGTCTCTTTAGATTTTTCCGCTAATAAAAGCATATTAAAATAAATGTTTGAAAACGGGGTTGGCGAGAAGCAAAAACCTTTTTGCATTTCTTTCATCTCTTTCTTAATTGAGTTAAGATTATTTCTCTTCACAATTTCATTAAATATAGATACGATTTCGTTCAATTATTTCTCTTTCATAATAGGCTGAGAATCCATAAAAAGATGATTTTATTTCTTTTAAAGGCGAGATTTGCATACATCTCCTCGCAAAAGCCACGTCGTCTAATAATCTATAGATTATGCTTTTGGCCTTCCGAGACGAAGGCAAAAATTAGGTTAAATCGTCTTTATCATTGTCTTAATAAAGCTTCGCAAATTACATTACATATATATCTCGTACACACGCGAAACTTATCGATTTTTCATCTAATCTAACTTCCATTAACATTAGTTTGAAAAACGAAAGACTGCCATCGAAATAAGGTCGAGAGATTACTCGAAAAAGCTTACAAAAATACCTTTAAAGATTAGAAATTTATAATTAAAATTTAAACAAAATTAATTGAAATGTACACATTTTGGCCAATTTATAACAAAGGACCATCAAGGGCAATGGTGGTACAAGAGGGGCTAAATTCAGTCCAACATTGTTGTTTAAAAATAAGAAACTGGTAATATAATATTTTATAGGGACATAAACGACCCAAAAATGTCCCCATTGAAGCAGGACTCCATTAATGTGTGCATTTATTGCGAGTAAGGGCATGTGAAAGAATGTCATTGTGTGTATGTAAGGAGATGAAGTGGGTTTAATTTGAGCAGCTTTCAGCCAATCAGGATTATGATAATCGTGAATGATTAAGTTGTCACTGCGTCGATGGCTGAATTAAGACAAAAAGAGTCCCAAATTACAATTAGTTAAAATGCTCATTTAGTCGAGTGCTGATTAAGGGCAATTGGATTAAGGCCTCGGAATTAGGGACCACATTAACGGATCATTCGAGGGAGGGAGAGAAAGGGCCATTTCATTGACCAATAGAAAAAGGAATTAGTAAAGGGGCTTTGGACACTCACAAATCGATAAATGCATTTACCAAACAATACACTCTCTCATCATTCAAATCTTATAGTACGTGCAATATATTTGTACTACTTTATTGCAACTATAACTAAAAAAAGGTTTTCACTTAAAATAATATCTAAATAAATTTCTCGAAACATTTTCTTCAACTTTTTTTTACTAAACGTATCATTAACTGAAAGTCGTAAATTCTTTGTGAATAATTTTGTAAAACCATAACCGTCAGCCAGAAATCTCAGACATGCTGCATGTTAGCATTTTGAAATAATAAGAGAAAAACAACAAGGTTGAAACATGAAATTTTAAAGCAAAAAACGTCCTTCCTGTGAATTATTAAAGCGAAGACAGCAATTTAGCCTCAATGCTGTCTCGAGTAGAAATCTTATGAAATATTGAATGCTTATTACTCGCAATTCAGAAGAAAAATGTCAAAACGACGTGTTTCAAACAGTTCAACGCAAAATATCAAATGCATTTACTAAGTTTTCCTCATTTTTGTAATAATAGAATTCACAGCAAGTTACTGACCTTTTTAAAGTTTTTATTTTTTATTGCACGTGTTTTTTGCGTTAATTTTTAATATTACAGCTGACATTTTGGAAAATTTTTTGATGTCTTAGACGAAGGTGATATAAGCTAGTATTTTTGACGAAAGAAGCATGTTGTTCAAATAGCCAAACGTTTTTTTTATGAAAACGCTCACAAAGAAATGGCTAAAAACATGTAAAAAGACCAAACATTCTTTTAAATAGTCAACATTTTTTCGTAAAAGTTACCTTTTTATGAAAGAGCTAAAAACGTTTTTAATAATGATTTCAAAAATCATGTCACACATCCAACATTTTACTTTAAATAACTACAAATGTTCAAAAATATTTACAAATTTTAAAAACATTTCATAAATGATTTTTCAAATAGTTCACACATTATTTTTTAAAAAGCTAACAATTCATTTTAATCATCTAACAATTTTTGATAAAGTCAACAACAACATTAAATAATATCTCTTGAAAATGAATATTAAAATTTTCAAAAATCCCACATTTTATGTTAAATAGCTAACATTTTTAAAAGTCAACATTATTTAGAAAGAGGTAACAGTTTTTCGAAAAAAGTCAACACAGTTTACAAAATGTAAACAACTATTTGAAACAGCAAATATCTCTTGGAATTGCTTATGAACTTATTCACAAAAAGCACATTTTATTTTAAATTGCCAACATTTTTTTAAAAAAGTCAACATCATTTAGAAAAAGGTAACAACTTTTCGAAGAGTGAAATGGTTTCACGAAGCAAAAATGTCTTGGATTTGTTTATGAACTTTTTCAGAAACTTATATTTTATTTTAAATAGCTAACATTTTTTTTAAAATCAACATCAAGAAGTCAACATTGGTTTCTAAAAGCAAACAAGTATTTGAAAAAGCAAATAACTCATAGAATAGTATATCAACTTTTACAAAAAGTGAAATTTTATTTAAAATAAATAGTTTATAAAAATTGTCCAAGGACTTATTTAGAAAGCTAATATTTTTTTAAGTAAACTACTTGTTGGAAATGTACGAACCAGCAAAAATATTTCTGACTTCCACACAATAAATACTTTAATTATAAAAGTGAATATGAGACAAATAGGATACTTGAAATTTTATTCCTAAAAAATGAGAAACAAGCTCGAGTTTGAGTGTGTACAAAAGCATAATTTTCTAATGTCGTCATCTAGTGCTCATCTTTAAAAGCTAGGCAAAAATAGTTGCATTCACTTAAGCATGTCAGGAATTCAAGAGTTTAAAAATACAACGAGCATTTCGATGCAATGTCGTGGAAATGTACGTATGTTTGAAACAACGTCAACTCGTCGCCATTTGCTTATTGCTTCTTTTTTATCGTGAAAAAAGCACAGTGTTGATGTACTCAAGGTGTCAACAAAGGAAATGTTAAATAAAAGTAGTTAAGTTTCCATTATGATCGTATGTAACTCATTGGGATTTTTAAACTGGGTTTCAACAGATTTTCATACAAAAAACAATTAAGATTCTTGCGTTTTTATATAGATTCTCCATTTTACTGGAATTGAATTTTTAAGTATTAGTTTATGCAATTATAGTTTATAATTCACTATAATAATTTTTATGTAGTGGGTGAAAAATTGTAATGATTTTTCTGTAGTTTAATATTTGATTTTAATATACATTTATTTGGGGTAAAAAATCATTTTTAACGCTTTTTCACTTATGTATTTTTTTAAAAAAATAATTCTTATAAATATGAATTATAGCTTTATACAGTAGTAGTGGATACCAATTTGTTTAGACCCAGTCCACCAGTATAGTATTGTTTTTTGTTTTTAAATTATTGAAAATTAGTATAAAATAATTTTTGATCACAATTAGATTTTAAACGTAAATATGCTCATTTTATGTCTTAAATGTTTATTATATGGCTAGACCATAAAGTGAACTAACTTTATATGGCCAAGTATGGCAATACACACTCTTATTTGTTCAACCCTATACATACCCATCCAAACATTCAGGTCTTATCTAACTATGTTCATAAATTGCATATTATGATACATTGTATATGGCTTACCAGCGAATAATTAAGGCTCAACGTCTAAAGATATGTCCCTTAATTGCAAATTAATGCTCATAATGGTTCGATTTGGACCATATATAGCAACATATGATCCATATATAGAGCATACAAGTCCTAACTTGTCCATATCTAGCCATAAATAGGTGAATAATGGAATGGGGTCAATGAAATGCACCCTTTACATTTCAAAATTGGTGTTAAATCTACAGCATACATGTTCATCCTAGATATAAATGGACATTGTCCAGCATTAGGAGTTAATTTGCGTAGATAAGTTAACCGATTAATGTATTTTGGTGGCGAGTATTTCATACTCAAATTGTGCTTAATTCGTAGACCTATTTTCATTTTAACATTCGTGCTGAATAAGCTAAAATCTGCATAACAATGACGACGAATAATATTTAAATTAAGCGCAACTCATTTTCAACAATTGAGATTTTTGGCATCCAACTCGCATAAATATACCATGAAATAGCACATATACAGGATATAAGCTAGATTTTTCAAAAATAAGTCCAGCTTGATAAATTAGCTGTTCGTAATAACTATGAAAACATTAAAATAAATGTGAATACTTTTGGGATAAATTTAAGGCACATTTTTAACATTTTTCATTTTTTAATCGTGTTTCAATATTGCTTTTTTAGTCATTTTTAGATTCACACTCTTCAGTCAACACTGGAAATCTTATTTTCAAAATTTCTACTATTTTCATTTGAGACTCTGTATTGTGTTTTAGCTAATTCAGTCAAACTGTTATCTCTTTTGATAAAATATGTGAATACACTGATTCCTGAATGCCCTGCATAGAAAACTAGTGGTTACTAATGTCGAAAACCAGAGACGAGTAATTTGGGACTGACCCAAACTTCAGGTTTTTGTCATCTTCATAATTTTCTTCTGTATTTTCTTATTATTTAAGTCGCAAAGGACCCTTGAAAAGAACCACTCGTAAAGTAGGGACCTAAGGGACTGGTATGTAAGGCCCTTTATCTTTTTTACACCTTCAAAAATGCCCTGGCCCAAAGTAAACTCGCATGGCAGGTTAACTGGGACATTAAACCATAATTTTATAAAAGTCATGTTATGATACTTTGAACACTTGATATAGTCATGGAAAAAATACTTATTAAAA
This sequence comes from Julus scandinavius, assembly GCA_034696685.1. Taxonomy (NCBI): domain Eukaryota; kingdom Metazoa; phylum Arthropoda; class Diplopoda; order Julida; family Julidae; genus Julus; species Julus scandinavius. The sequence continues at coordinate 24,226 of JAQGAE010000296.1, read as the reverse complement.
GTAATGTCGCGATTTACAACCTTTGGAAACTTAACATAATGAATAAACACAAACTTATTAAAAGTTTGAAAACACGACTTACCAATTAAAATTGGCCAACGATCAAAATTGAAACTTACCTGAAATTAAAAAATAGTTATATTAGAGATTTAAGTAAAGCACATGTCTATTAAAACAAAAATATATTATTTTAAAATGTATTTATATATGTTAAGGAATGTGTGTATGTATGATCATATGTATTACTATAAAATTCATATTTTCAAAGTATATAATTTGCTATAATTTTAGTATATCAACATTTTCTAAGATACAATGTGAACGATGATGCCGATATTGAAAAATGGTTTCGTAGAATCTATTTTAATAAATTGTTTTGCCTTTCCGTTTGATTTTCTCAGAAATATGCAAAGATCTGGATGTGAATTTTCTGTAGTAAAAAAAGGTTTAATTTGGTTTCCACCAGCAGAGGTCCAGGCATTACTTGAAGTAGATATGGCGAGAGAGCAAAATTGTGTCAATGTTTGCCAAAAGATTAGACCAAGTTGTCGATAACGCTTAACACGGTTCGCTTCTAAGAGACGACTAAACAAAACATCCATCCATGAGGATAAAACTCTTGTACACCATTAATAGAGATAGAAATAGACCAAAAAATACACTCGGTTTAATACGAGTACATAGATGAGTTTCTTTTACTCTTACACTTAACAAAATATTAGCAACAAACAATTGAGAAATAGGGAACTCATCCATTTGTAAGATGGATTTTTAAGAAGAAGCACAAAAATCTTTACTTTTTAGCAGCAATCACATGATGGAATTAATAGATGATTAAGAGGATGCATGTTAATATGTTTTTAAAAAATAAACAACTAATAAAATGAAAATTTGTTTAGGTTTTGCTTGTTTTGGGATTTAAAATGAACTGTATGACATCACTGCATGTCGTCTTGTATTATATCACTGAATGGCGTTTTGGAGGCCATGATTGTAGGACATCTTAATTGGCATCACTTCCTGACATCTTTTATGACATCACTACATGCAGAATGTCTTATATGACAGAATTACATGACTTCTGGTTTAACATCACTGCAAACCTTCTTGTATGGCATTACTGAATGTCATTATTGTAAGATATCTTATTTGGCATCACTTCCTGACATCTTATATGACATCACTGCATGTCATCTTGTTTAACATTACTGCAGGACATCTTAAATGACATCTTGTTTGTCATCACTGTAGCATGTTTTGCATGACATCACTGTTGGATGTCTCGTATGACAGTATTACATGACTTCTGGGATGACATTATTGTATGACATTTTATTTGGCATCTTGGCATCTTGTATGACATCACTGCAACACGTCTCTTATGGCATTACTGCATGACATGATTGTAAGACGTCTTATTTGGCATCACTTCCTGACATCTTGTTTGTCATCACTGCAGCACGTTTTGCATGACATCACTGTTGGATGTCTCGTATGACAGTATTACATGACTTCTGGGATGACATTATTGTATGACATTTTATTTGGCATCTAGTATGACATCACTGCAACACGTCTCTTATGGCATTACTGCATGACAAGATTGTAGGACATCGTATTTAACTTCTTATTTGTCATCATTGCAGCACGTTTTTCATGGCATCACTACATGACATCTTGTTTGACATCTCAAAAGATATCTTGCATGACATCTTATATACGATACTATAGTGCATCTATACCACAAACAAAAGTTAATAACTTGAAAAAGTTTAACAACGCAATTTTCGTTTATCAACTACTATAAAACAAAATGCATATTTCAAAATCAGGAATCTCAGAGCTAAATAAGCGAACTTAAAATTGGGTAAAGTAGGGCTTATATATATTCGATGTTTCTGAAGTGTAGGGGGCGCAATCCCACATCAGACAACAATAGCAAAAAAAAAAAAAAAGAAGCATTATATATACTTGTATGTATGTAGGAGAGGGTTGATTTCTGGTGTAAAAAGTCCATAACATAAATAAAAGGTTTGTTTTTTCGGAGAATCCCAGAATGAGTAAGCCTAATGAGGAGTTCAAAGTAAATTACTCGGGTTAGGAGCAAATGAGATGGATCCACTTTGAAACTGATTGCTTTTTCCGTTCTGTTGCTTCATCTAATTAGTATTTCGGTGGCAGAAACAAAAGAGAAACCCCACCAATCTAACGACTACTAGGTGATATCGCATAACCATTTATTAGCACGGTAATCATATACTGACAACTCACAAAAAACAGACCATATCATCATCATGCACATCCACACAAAAAAATCACTGAAAAGATTCCAGATCTGGAAAGAAATACTGATAATGGTTTTAAGGTTTTTGATGCCTAGATCAGTAACGTTTTGTAGTTTATGGTGGCCATATTGGAAATGTTTGTTGGTTTTGAAGGTTTTGAAACAATATCAGTAACAGTTTGTAGGTTATGGTGGCCATGTTTGAAAAGTTCAAAGTCTTGGAAGCCATATTGGAAATGTTTGTTGGTTTTGAAACAATATCAGTAACAGTTTGTTCTTTATGGTGGCCATATTGGAAATGTTTGTTGGTTTTGAAACAATATCAGTAACAGCTTGTAGTTTATGGTGGCCATGCTTGAAAAGTTTAAGGTCTTGGAAGCCATATTGGAAATGTTTGTTGGTTTTGAAACAATATCAGTAACAGTTTGTACTTTATGGTGGCCATATTGGAAATGTTTGTTGGCTTTGAAACAATATCAGTAACAGTTTGTATTTTATGGTGGCCATATTGGAAATGTTTGTTGGCTTTGAAACAATATTAGTAACAGTTTGTATTTTATGGTGGCCATATTGGAAATGTTTGTTGGTTTTGAAGGTTTTGAAACAATATCAGTAACAGTTTGTAGTTTATGGTGGCCATATTGGAAATGTTTGTAGGCGTTGAGACCATATCAGTAACATTTTGTAAGTTATGGTGGCCATATTAGAACTGTTTGTAGGTTTTGAAACTATATCAGTAACAGCTTGTAATTTATGGTGGCCATGCTTAAAAAGTTTAAGGTCTTGGAAGCCATATTGGAAACGTTTGTAGGTTTTAAGACCATGTCAGTAACCTTTTGTAATTTATGGTGGCCATATTGGAAATGTTTAAGGTCTTGGAAGCCATATTGGAAATGTATGTAGGATTTGAGACCATATCAGTAGCATTTTGTAGTTTGTATTGGCCATATTGGAAATGTTTAAGGTCTTGGAAGGCATTTTGGAAGTGTTTGTAGGTTTTGCTGGATATATTAATAACATTTTGTAGTTTATTATGGCCATATTCCAAGTGTTTGCAGATTTTGAAACTATATCAGTAACATCTTGTTGTATATGGTGGCCATATTTGAAATGTTTTAGGTCTTGAACACCATTTTGAAAATGCCTGCAGGATTAAGGCCACATTGGAAATGTCTGTCCATATTGTTGGCCATATTGGAAGTGTTTGTAGGTCTTCAAGAAATTTTGGAAATGTTTGTCGATTTTATTGGCCATATTGAAAATGTTTGACTATATTGCTCTCTCTCTCTATTTATACCATTTTTAGTATATAGAGGCCATATTGGAAGTGTTTTAAGCCTTGAAAGCTATATTGTAAACGTTTATACGTGTTGTATACCATATTGCTAATTTTATTAGTCTTGGGAGCCATATTGGCAATGTTTTTTTGGTTTTAGATGTCATATTGGCAGTGTTTACTGTATACGTGTGTAATTTGATAAGTTAGTAAAATTTTAAATCTTCCTTTTGTCCATTTTTTACGAGTTTTCTGGATGCCCTTTTTTCGGTTAGCCAAAGCATTGATGTGGGCGTCTCAAGGGCTACCGAACGCATCTATTTTATCCCCTTTTTTTTACGAGGAAACCAGTAGCCATTGAGGCGATGTTTTCATGACAGTATCCACTACTGCAGGAGGGCTCTTTCTGTACTGACTCATCTTCTATTTCGTCCATATGGTACTGAATAGTTTTCCCACAAAATTCACCCTTGTTTTGGCCAGATTAATCTTTCTATGGATGAGATATGCGAGGGGTGGCCAAAACAAAACCACATTTGGCATTGAAAATTTGGCCTAAAATACGAGGGGTTGATGGCCATGACTCCACCCAAAATAAACTGTAAATATCCCAGAGTTGAACATACTCGTATATGGTCATGTATAATTGTTTGATATGGGCTGCTCAAGAAGATTAAATTCCATTGTTTGTGTCCTCCCATGCATACAAAAAAAAGAGCAGTATTGGATTCATTTCTGAATCCAGATTGAAAATTGGACTGAATTTATCATCGTTATTATCATGGTTTTTCAGTGATTTATTATCCTTCTTTCAAATCATTTTTTTCTTTTATAAAATACTCAGAGGCAACTGCATTATTGGGTGAAAAAAGTAGATGATCATTAGTAGAATTTAGTCTTCTGGTGATTAATTAACATAAGTGGACGATGAAAATAAAACATCTTAATTAATTGCTCTACACTTTTAATTAACACAAATTTGTTTTAAGAGAAAGACGTTTTCATATTTCCCCGAGAGGAAATTTCTAAATCTTAACTTTAAGACAAGCTGACCCAAACTTATACACACACTCTCTCTCTGTCTACGTAGTACGTGATAGACATTTAGAGTAGATCCATTATGCAAATTGTTATAGTTTAGAAGATGCAATATATCTACATGTCTAGACATATTGATAATAGTTGGGGGAAAAACACATGTTGTACATCTGAGTCCATGTGCATAGAGGTATATATATATGTCAGATAACGATATCTGAGTCCAGATAACGTTCATGCATAGATTCGAGATGTTAGAGCAGGTGTGCCGCCATGGGTCCCCAGGTGTGCCGCGGGAGCTTGAAGGACAAAGATTCAAGATGTCTTTTGTATGATTTCTTCAGTATTAAAATGTCTTAAAATGCATACGATATGTCGTAGATGGAATTAGGCCCTACTTAAAATAAAATTAATGAATTAAGATTCATAAGAGTGTATGATGAATTATGTAGAGTGTATCATCTCTATATTCACTCGATACTCTTAAGTTTGGTGACAGATGCTTCAGATTGATTACGATATGCAGATTAAATCTGAAACTTAAGCATCGTTATGATAAAACATTCTTCAATATTAACATCAGAAGACGATGAAAATATCTCGAAATTTAACATCCACAAATTTCAAAGATGCTCTACTGCAATGTAAAATAAAACTTTAGAAAACAAACAAGTATAAATCATCGTAATACCACACTTTCATAATGAAGAAACTTAATTATGAAAATGATAGTTAATACAAATAATGAGATGTATCAGTGAAATACAATAACAGATGTATCTCTTTCCTCAATAAAAACCTTCCCAATCATTTTAAGAGAACACTTTTGGGAATTTCTCCCATCCGTAAAATTCCCACCGACCTCGACCTGGGAGCGAACCCAGCATCTTAGGATCGAGAGGCAAGCACGTAACCCACTCGACCACCGGCGTCGGCAGAAACAAGATGCGAATTAAGTGAAAGATAAAAACGTTTGAATAACGTCATCAAACGTTTTAATCTTTCTCTTAATTCAAATGTATTAACGCCTAACGACCACTCTAGGAGTAGACATAATCACTCAAATCCTTTGACCTTGGCTTCTTGCCAAAACGGATGCTTACTATTGGTCCTTTTGTTTTGCATGATTAGACGATGGAATAACCTACCTGGCGATTCTCATGATTTAGTAAAAATTCAATCTAACAATGATGTCCAAGTCGCTACTGACTTAGGGGAGCAATCTCCTGAAATTGGGTACGACTCCCTCCACCATATGGCATTTATTTGCTGACTGTAGGGTACTGAGTTGAATTGAATAATTGGCCCAGCACCTGACGAAGGCTACTTATCTTAAACATTGTGCTGGAAAGAATATTAAATGAGAAATATTGGAAATTTCGCCATAATTTATGAATTACATCCAACCACTTGATGATGGAAATTATTGAGTACATAGAATAAGTCCATACATGGCCCTTATTATAGTTTCGAGAACTTCCGCTACGAACTTATTGGATGATAAACCGAAAGAGCCCTTCATCAATCGCTCCCTCCGAGGATTCCTTTATCTAGTTTGTCGTACGAAATGAAAGCATCCTCAGGCCCAAAGCCCTTTTATTTTTGTGATTTACCCCTATTTGTGCACGTGCCTGGTAAAGGGATTTTCCCTTTTTTTTTCTCCCCCCTCTGTTGATTGGACGTTGCCTCGGATGGATTTTCTAAATTGCTCAATTTGGTCATTTTAAGTTTGATGCGCCCAGCGTGTTATTTCCACGCTCTCTGAATACTTATTAGGGCCTTTTATAGAACGGTTTTTACGGCCTTCGTTCGATCCACGCGTGCGCAATGGCTGCTATTTTCACTGCAAATGTTCGGGGAGGTTACTACGACTGTCAAATGGCTTCTACGAGTGTTGTCGTTGTTAGAAACTGTCTCTATTTGCCGCCGGGTGTATTCTAAAGGGAGCCATATTGGGACCGTTTCTATCAATGGACCAATACGCATCAAAATGGGAGCCTAAATAACGTGGCCTTTGGATTTATATACTATTTTTCCTAAAGTTGTCGTGAAATTTTTGAATATGGAACCAGATATGACAATGTTATCAGTTATTGGTCCCTTAAGACTGTCCTCCAGTCAATTTTAAGGTCCTTAAAAACTAAAGGGCCACATTTGAGAAAAGTACCCAAAAATGGAACACGTACATATATATATATGAATTCATCTTATATATGGCTAAACCAGAAATGTAGTGTTTTGTCCTTACATGCCCATGCATGGCCATTACACGCCTACATGGCTATGTATGGCCATTTCGTGTACAAATATATGGCTATTACATGTCTATCTATAGCTATTAAGATTATAAATAGGACAATTATTTGGCTATGTGAGGCCATTTAATGTACAAATATGGCTATTACATAGAAAATTGGTTATAAATGTACAAATGTGGCTGTTACATGGCTATGTATGGCTGTTAAAATGATAAATATGGCAAATACCTAGCTATATGTGGCCATTTAAAATACAAGTTTGGCTATTATATAGATACAAGGCTATTAAAATTATAAATATGGCAAATACCTTTCCATGTATGTCCATCAAAGTACAAATGTGGCTGATACATGGCTATGTATGGCTATTAAGATGATAAACATGACAAATATTTGGCTATATGTGGCCAATTAAAGCACAAGTATGGCTATTATATAGATATAAGGCTATTAAAATTATAAATATGGCAAATGCCTTTCCATGTATGTCCATCAAAGTACAAATGTGGCTATGTATGGCTGTTAAAATGATAAATATGGCAAATACCTGGCTATATGTGGCCATTTAAAGTACAAGTATGGCTATTATATAGATATAAGGCAATTAAAATTATAAATATGGCAAATACCTTTCCATGTATGTCCATCAAAGTACAAATGTGGCGGATACATGGCTATGTATGGCTATTAAGATGATAAACATGACAAATACTTGGCTAAGCATGGCCAATCAAAGTACAAATATGGCTATTACATAGATAAATGATCATCAAAGTACAAATGTGGCTGTTCAAGTGTATTAAAGTGACAAATATGGTTATGTGTGGCCATTTAAAGAAAAAGTACGATCAAAGCATTGTTATATATGGTTATTAAAAGCCTAATTTTAGATCATACATGCCGATGTATAGTTTGTACGTGGATGGGGATCATCCGTGACACGGTATTCTTGTAATGACGTCATGAAATCTTGATATGAAAGCCAAGGAATGTTCGTAAGCGTAGAGTGATGGGGGATGGCTGCCAGGTGTGGTTGCTTTTTTTCCCATATCAGCTGCCAATAAGCCGCATGAGGGATGAAATCTGGCAGCTGATGGCCGACTGAATCGGATGTTTGACAGCCCCTATTTACACCCTGCTGCGAGTCTTACCAGTAATGAGATAGAGAAAAAAAGACATATCCAGAGGGGGCCACCTGTTGGAAAGGTTTTTATCACACTCTCTTTCAACACGATGCAGGACATGTCACATAAAGTCACAACAGATCTGACAAGAGTTTACGGCGAAATTGTCAACTCACGGTAAGCAAAATATTTGAAGATTCATCACAGAATACATTACAAAGTTGTCATATCTCCACTGTCAAGTTGTCATGACACAGTTTTATTGGAAATTATAGTCAATATAAAGTTGTCGTGTCTCTGCAAGTATCAGTGTTATATTCACATCACAAAGTTTTGCGATCTTCACAGTCGACAACTTTATTAAATTTCTCAACAATCTCAACAAGAAGTTGTCATCCGTAAAAGTGTACACAAAGTTGTCGTATCATCGCTAACTGGTTTCCGTAACAAAATTTTGTTTCAAATTTTTCATAATCTTTAAGTTGTAATATCTCTACAGGTAACAAACTTGTAACATATCTCATGGCATCATATGACAAAGTTGTCAGATCTCCATAGACAACAATTTTGTCGAATTTCTCTCAAAATCCCATTGCAAAGTTGTGATATTTCTACAGCCAACAGTTTCATTTGCCATATCTCTACAAGTAACAGTTTTGTTACATTTCTCATGACATCTCATCACAATGTTGTCACATGTTTACAGCCAACCATTTGTTAAATTTCTCATGACATCACATCACAATTTTTTCATATCTCTACATGCAACAGTGTCATTGTCATGCATCCACAAGTAACAGCTTTGTTACATTTCTCATATGACATCTCATCACAAAGTTGTCAGGTTTATCACAAAAAAAACAATCACAACGTTGTCATATATCTACGAGTAACAGTTTTGTTTGATTTCCAACAACATGCAATCACAAAGTTGTCATACTATGTTCACAGCCAACAATTTGTTAAATTTCACATGGCATCACATCAAAAACTTGTCATATCTCTGTAGACATATTGTTTTTAGATATCTGACGAAATTTTATCACAACGTTGTCACATCTCTACAAAGAACAATTTTGTTAGATTTCACCCAAAATCCCATCACAAAGTTGTGTTATTCGAAAAAACAACAGATTTCAAGGAATGCAATTTGAGATTCTACCACAAAAGTGCGTGGATGTTAAGAAGGACGATGACTTCAGGAATGTTTGTAATAAATGTTTCTCTGCAGACATAAAACAAGTCGATAGAACGCGAGAAGTAAATTAAAAGACCTTTTTGTTTTCGCAAACATTTTCATTTTAATCCCATGGAGGATGGCAAATGTTTGGTGCAAAAGCCCCTTTGGCACACGTACGTTTTGTGGGTGTTGAATCCTAGTGTAAGCCCATTTCCATATCCGCGAAAGGGCCCACGAGGGAGGCATCAAAGGCCCTTAGAAGATGGCGAAGAGGCGCTGGGGTTAATTGAATCGGGCTCCATCCAATTTCACCGATGGCATTTGGGGCCGTGCACAGGTGTAATTAAGGCACTTAAGAATCATCACATGGATTGACCGCAGATTGGGCCCCAGGGGGCACTACACACCGCTCGAAAAAAAGAGTGGATCATAGGTCGTAAAAACCAAAAGCAAATTGTGTATAGGGCTTATTCAAACTCATCACAAAACGGGTTCAACGAGCCCGCCATTTATACACCACACAAAAAGGAACATTTAAACACGGCCCATACATGCTTCAAGCATTAACAATTTGTGAATAAGATGCATATTGACATGTATGGGTCATGTAGTGCATGTACATATAAGAAATATTTGGTCTTTTATGGGCCACATGTAGTCCTTGATGGGCTGTTTATGTGCAATGTGCGAATCATGTGTGGCCCTTGATGGGCCACGTGTGGAACATGTGTGATCCTTAATGGCTCATGTATGGGCCATGTATAGATGATGTGTAGTCCTTGATTGGCCATTTATGGTCCATGTGTGGAACATGTGTGATCCTTAATGGCTCATGTATGGGCTATGTATAGATGATGTGTAGTCCTTGATTTGCCATTTATGGTCCATGTGTGGAACATGTGTGATCCTTGATGGGCCATGTGTTGATCATGTGTAGTCCATGATGGGCCATGTGAGGAGCATTTGTGATCCTTAAATGGCCATGTGAGGACCATCTGTGATCATAGATGGACCATGTGTTGATCATGTGTAGTCCTTGATGGATCATATATGGACAATGTGCGGATCATGTGTGATCCTTGTTAGCTCGTGCATGGGCCATGTATAGGACATGTGTGATTCTCGATGGAACATCAGTGGGTCATGTAGGAGCCTTGTAGGGACCATGTGTGGTATTTGATGTGCCGTACGTGTCTGCCCTTGATGGACCATGTTTAAACCTTAATCCATGTTTGACCATTGATGTATAAATCATGTAAGACATATATTTAGCCAATAATGATCCATACATGTCCATACCTCGTTATTTCTCCCTTTTTATATTTCTCAACTTCTATAAAGCTACATATAATGAAAGTATCAACTTTTGCCAAATAATTATTTCAATTGTTTATACTAATAATTAAGACAAGTACAAAAATAACCCCGGATGAAGAAAAGCAGAAATTTGAATTTCCAGATCAAGGCAATTATTTCAAGTGTGGAATCTCTCTTTGTATGCATTAAGTGCGCTTGAAAAGCAATTGTTTTAAAAGGGGGAATTCGCTAGGGTGTTATATGGGCCAATTTCACTCCACACATTAAGAGCAAAATGTCAGAAACTCAATTTTCTTAAATTCACATGAAGTTCTAATCTCAATTGAGAAGATTGGATTTAGAAATTAACTGCAATTGCTCATCATCATAAAATCATCTGAAACACTTCATGACTCCATTGGTCAAACTTTTAGCCCTTTTACCAGCAGTATTCCAATTTAGATATGGACCATATATAGCAATGTGTAGGATATTTAACATGTTTTTAAAAAATAACATCATCCATATCAGACACCCATAACTATGAAATTTTGAATTGTCATTGTTGTACGTGTATGTGGGTCATGGGACAACAAGGCCCCTGATGCACTCAAAGGACCACGGTCATCGAAATCTTCTTATAGAGTTTTTGGATCGATACAAACTGTATTTCTTATTATGCTTTTTGTATTAGAAATTCTTTTCAACGGCCTTTTCTCAAGGTGAGAAAACAGCATTTCGAAGATAAGAAAAAAGTAAACTTAATTTTATACAACGACTCAAAGAATGGGAATTGAAGATATTTTGGTAGAATCAATAAATGGTTATAGTGTGAAGGACGAAACAATAACAACGGATATGGGTAATTTAGAAAACAGGAATAACAAGTCCAACGTATCCACAATTTCAACACACATTGGAAAATGAAAAGGAGGGAAATTGTGTCAGATACTTGGACAACTTTCTTCACATTTTTCTCGCCAAGTCTCATGAAAAATGGTCTGTTTATCAATATTTTTAAAATAAAAATACTAAACATGTTAACTTGACACAATGAAGGATAGATATCATTATCAAGGTTTCTGGAAACCGCTACAGAATTCTGAACACCTTAACTTAATTTCGATAATTAATATGGAAAGATACGCAGGTGGTTTAGGTCAATAACAATTTTATTTGGTAATGTAATAACCTCGTAATTCAAACAAAATATTTAAATAAACAGTTCATAAAAACAGTATGTGCGATATAGTTTACAATTTGTTCAAATTTCAGGTTACATTCGACAATTCCTTTAAATTTCAAACTATATTTTTCAATTTGTATAAATTTCAAAATGCATTTTGCAATTTTGTTTCAAATTTCAGACTACATTTTACAGTTTGTTTAAATTTCTGACTACATTTTACAATTTGTTTTAATTTCAGACTATATTTTTGAATTTGTATAAATTTCAGAGTACATTTTACAATTTGTTTAAATTTCAGACTACATTTTATAATTTGTATAAATTTCAGACTACATTTTGCAATTTTTTTCAAATTTCCGACTACATTTTACAATTTGTTTAAATTTCTTACTACATTTTACTTTAATGTCAGACTATATTTTACAATTTGCTTAAATTTCAAACAAAATTTCAAACTACACTTTTCAATATATTTATAGATTAAAAAATACATTTTGAAATTTGTCTAAATTTCAAACTGAATTTGTTCAATATGTTAAAATTCCAAACAAGATTTTCCAGTCATAAACAATTTGAAACAGGCTTATTGTTTATTTAAACTTCATAAGCATTGAATAGGAGATCATCCATAAACGTATAGCTAGATGTTATTTTAGTGTTGGATTTGACCTGTTCATCGTGTTTCAGCAGCATCTTTTGTGAAGATGTAAATTTGTCCAGCAGGTGGTCCATGTTTTCCGTGTTTCTCCAATTGCACCTGCAGATGTTTCCCTAACACGTAAAACATCCGTCGACATACAACATGTATATATGTGTGTGTGAGATGAATTTCCTTCTCCATTTGGTTTCCTCTCGTTTGTTTCCATAACGCATTCACCAATATTATTTTTACATGAAAATGTGGCTGCCGTTTGTTTGTATTCACTTAAGGCCAAATTTATAGCTCCCCATATCTGTGTTTACGTAAGTGCCCAACTTGAAACGACATCTGGGTAAGGATCCCCCTCAGACAGGGGTGTGTTTACCCCACACAGCATTTCGTTTGACCCCACGTGAACTTTTACCCCCACACACTCCTCATCATCATCCCTCCTTGGGGTGGGGGATACGTGTCTCGTGACGACGGATATGGACCCACACACGTGACACAATTAAGGAATTGTCTTTGTAGGCTAATTGTTTGTCACTCAACTCTGGTAGGGGATGGTTGGTGACCTTAGTAGCCTGTTTGTGGTTAGTGATTACCTTTAACAAACATGTTTGCGGTACATTCCAGCTGTCCATTGGTTCAGATTTAAGTTTGACAATATGTTTGTAAGACTCTGTACTGACAGAAGACTGATGGTAAATTAATGACATTTAGGAAAAGCTGTTCGTGGTTTGTTAAAATGTTAAAGATGGCGAGTGTTACATAAAATATTAACTCCAACAATGTCAGAATGTTGTAGATGAAACAAGACAGATTAATCTATGCATTTAAACACTAAATTTCATATAAGATGCATCATCTAAACTTCTTTTGTAAACATTTTAAGATGGTTTTATTTTGAGAGTATACTAATGATGGGTTTAAACTAAATATATATTTATAATTAATTTGGGTACCCAGACAAAAAGCTCTAACTGTAATTTCACAATCATAAGAAGTTAGTTTAATTTAGGTTAGACTTTTGTCCTTTTAGGTCAGTGTTTTGTGATCATTTTTCAGCTCACAGCACATTAAACTAGCAGAAAACTGTCGCGGGACAAAATCTAAAAAAACCCTGAATGATATACAAGAAACCAAATTGATACAAGTATATCACAACCAAATTATTTTTTGTGATTTAATTACAAATTATACAACTAAATTACTGAATAATATAGTAGCATCTGTTTTAATAATACAAAAGTGTTTTCCAGTTGTTTTTTTTATTATTAAAAACATTGTTTAAAATTCAATCTTCTCATCCTTCCTCAAAACTTTAGCGGCACACTTTGAAAACCTTTGACGGCCTTTATCCTAACAATTTTCATTTTCACATGACCTAAAAATGACTATTGTCAAACATAGTTCATCTTTAAAATGAGTTTCCCATGCGAAGATTGGTGACGTCTTAAGGTTTATGTATCTGGCGTCATAGCTAAAAATATAAATTACGTTTGGTATTTTTTTTTATCTATATACATACGCACGATTTGCGACGTTAAAATACACGAAAATGAAACTTTTAGCTTTTTAGATTTCCTTTATTATAAAGAGAGTCTTGATTCGGTTTACACGCATTTCCCCTATTCGCTCGGTTGAACAGAAATATGAGAATGGCGGGATTTGGTGCAAATGAAACCCATAAAAAATATGCATCTTCTACGTCTGCGTATATATATATATATATTTAAAAAAAACTAGGGTTACAAAAAATATGAAAGAAAAAAAAGATGGCACCAACCAAAAGGGAGAAGAAAAAAGTCTCCGCTTTTTACGATGCTATCACGCTAACAGGCAACATTTGCGTGAACAAAAAGGAAACACGATTGTAAAATGTATAAGAATAAAATAGGGACCAATATAGATCCTGTATGTAGTAAAAACCAAGGGAGGGACCCATAATGGCACAAAGGGATATATAGACCTATATACTGGAGGACTCCCTATATATACATCCACACTTTATATATGTGTTTTAGGCAAATGAGATGAAAGCAGTCTTTGTTTCACAGACATTTGTGAACATGTTCCCAAATACTCTTTTATATCAACTATGAAACATAACGGGAACTATTACAAATATACACCGCTGGAATACATTTTAGTTTTAATATAAAAGGGGAGTCTATGGAATTATGTCTCCATTTTCATTATATTATATGATTTTACAAACATTATTTATAATTTTAAAGCGTACCACTCTCATTCGGACTTATTTAAAGGTCGGTATGCACCAAAGAAACATTAAGGCAAAACAAAACCCTCATGTGTCCAGAAGTGTTTGCGAACAATGTGTGAAAAACCGCAGTTTTTTGACACATTTTGATGTTTCTTGATGCTTCGTAGTGATCGCTCGAGAGGCGGTCCGGTTCAAAGGAAAAAATGTGCCAAAATGTTTCCTGGTAAGGCGCTTTTGTCAAGGACTGTGCACCATGTGCTTTCAGTTTTGAAACGTCGTCTGCAAACCTGAAAGCACTTGGTCAAATCGGCGACATTATGAAATACAGACGTTGACAAAAGCACTGTACCAGCAAATATGAAGCTCCGCCTTGTTTCAAGAAATGCATCTTAAGGTGCGTATCCACCAAAAGAAACATTACACACAAAAACACACATACAAGCATTGATGTGTCCAGAAGTGTTTGCGCACAATGTGTGAAAAACCGCCGTTTTTTGACACATTTTGATGCTTTTTGATGTGTCGTAGTGATCGCTCGAGAGGCGGTCCGGATCAAAGGAAAAAAATGTGTCTCAAATGTATCGTGTTAAGGCGCTTTTACCAACGACTGTTTTTGATGACGTAGGGCATTGCGCCATGTGGTTTTCATTTTGAAATATGTCCAAGCTCCGCATTGTTTCTCAAATGTGTTATAGGTGAAGATGTCTTCATTTTCTTGATATTGGGCGATTTTACAAAATTTACTAATTATGATTATTAGTTTAGAGTTCATATATTATTCAAACTAATTCGAAATTCAATTAACGACCACGTATTAGTCAACAGTTCATTTTTAATAATATATAGTTTCAAAATAAAGGGGAATCTTAAAATTTATGTTTCCATTTCTATGAAACCGGCGGATTTTAGAAATTAAACTTTCATAAAAATGGCCATAAATTAATTAAAAATAATTCAAACCTTAATTCTACAACGTGCATATTTTAGCAAACAGTTGATTTTAATGAATTTTAGTTTGCACGATTAATAATGTATAATTAATACGTTTGTAATCATAAATTAATCAAAAATAATTAAAAATTTAATTCCAAAACGGGCACATTTTAATCAACGGTTAATTTTTAATGTGTTATACGTTTACTTTCAACATTTTACCAAAATAAAAAATATATTTATGATCACTACTTACAATAAAATTGACAAAAAATGTCGACGTTAAAGCAATTTATTTAACAGAAAATACAAAGGAAAAATAGCAACTTAATTCCCGTGCCAAAATCAGCTCGATATAATACTTAGTAAAGCGAGCCACGTTTGCCAAAAGTGGATTTTTTTGAAATTTCATATAAAGAAAACACCTGCTGGTATACAACAGCGCAACACCTGGCACAAAACTGGTACATTCCCATCCAATCTCATAAAAATTATAGTCTTGTTATCTTTTCATCAAAAAACTTAATTAAAATTAGAAAACTTCATTTCAAATAGATGCATTTCGAACGAATATGCATAAGCATTTTGAAAGTTGTTTACAAAATATATTTAAAAATAAATTTAAGAAAATGAAAACTTTTTGCTTGCTTTATTTTAAATAAAACTATACAATTTGTATTAGTAACACGCGGTAGAAATTTGCGGGTGATACATAGTAATTCAAGTGTGTTCAAAAATAAAGTGTGTTCAAAAGAGTGTGCTCAAAAATAAAATAAATAAATAAATAAATTCGCAAAATAACAATATTATAAATATTACTAAATTACTACAAAAATGCAATTTAATAAGCTTGTAATTAGTAGATGTTACAATCAATTGTTATTATCACTGCACAACGTTTTGGCACAATATGCACTATTGATGACCCTAAAGGACCCATAACTACTCCTAGAGCCCTGTCTCTGTTATCTACCAGAAATTTCATATGGTTTCTCTCAGAGCAAATCCAAAACCCCAATACCATTTTGTTTGGTGCCCTTTTTGGACACCTCTGATGTTGCGGATCACCTGATGATGTGCAGAGCCAATCTTATGCAACCAGGACACCACAACTCCACAAGCGGACATGGTAAGACTCCATTTTATATATTACTGCGGTAAACAATTAACAGCATGCAAAAAAATAACAAAAATTGAAATTTTAGCAATAATTTCCCTATTCAGGCACATAGCAAAAAACACCAGTTAATCTATCACTCGAATCAACCGGTGCATTTGCCTCTTGATCCGAAGGTGCAGTTAGCTCCTCGGTTTAAGTTGGTGGGAATTTTTACGGATGGGAGAAATTCACTAAGGGGAGGCCCAATTAGATGACCCTCCAACAGGAGATGCTACTGTAGAGTAAGGTATCACACTACACTATCCTTCCCCTTTATTTAGTTCCTCTAAGGTTGGATATCTATTCTCCTTTTTCAGAGACCACCATTTCATAAGCAGGCCTTTTAGCAGCCACAATGATTCCGTCCTTAGCTGTCCCTTTCCCATCAACCCACAACCAGTCCTCCAATGATAATTGTTGAATGTGTAGTTGCCTAACCGGTAAATACCCCACTCATTGTTGGATTTATGCTGTATTATAATTATTAAATTAATCCTTGAAACTTGCTGAACTCACAATCAAACGTCCGTTTTTATTGACAGCCAGAACAGAACAGAACATTATTTTTAAAATTTAAAACAAAAGCACGTGCAAATATGCATGAGCGCCGCTACACATGCCACAATAACAAAGCACTTCATGTAACAATAATGTTTCAGACACTCTTTCAATGAAGGGCAAACACACATCACATGTCTCCAGAGGAGGTAGAAGTTTCCTCTATAGTAGGCAAAGTTACCAGGTAGGTGATGGACGCTTATTCACTGGCGTTGGTGTTTAGCACTCATGTTGCAGAAATAGGTCAACACTAAAAATCATGAAACCATAGGTCGATTTATATGAAAACTTAAATGTAGTAAATTTTAAATTCTTGTTCGGGTGAATTGCAAGTGTCATTATTTTTTATTTGTTTTCGCTCCCTCATTTCGAGTAAAGGCCCGTTAATCTTAGCGTAACCTTTTCCGCTAGCCTCATTTTAACCAAACATTAGGTTTTCTCCAGCGGCAGCGGCAGAAGCAGCCTAAGCCAGGCTTAGGTCTAACGAACTCGTCTTCGGATTGGCTGAAATTGCAGCTGGGTTTCTCGCTTTATCGGGATTAGGAATGCGGCTTCCGGTTAAGCCTTTCAACTAGGATGAAAATTGCCAAAAGAAATTATCTTTTTCCTGTTCCCGCACTCACTCGCATTCACAGTTGCAGCCGCAGCCTATACGCCAGATAAAGGCAGCAGCTACGGGCAAAGGGCTTTTTATCAGAAATTATCAGATGGACAGCTAATGACGTTGCATGGACTGAGTCTTAATGAGAATTTAATTGGGAAACTCACTTCCTCCCATATCACTCCATAGACACTGAACGTACAGAAAGGATAGAATGATGCAATATCCATATCCGACGGTTAGTTGGGTAACTGGTTTAGGGGAACAAAGGCAACTAAGGCTAAAAAGGACCCAAGCGATAATGAATCAATCCTGAAATGGCTTTACTGGATAAACGGACAAGCACTGGCGATTTTATTCAAGTAACTGTTTAATCACCTTATGCCCTGAGGAATTTGCAATCCCCCCCAAGTAAATAATTGAAACAGGTTCCACTTTTGGGCGATTTTATTACCGAAAACCTGTTTGTCATAACAAACAACAGTGGAAAAAAATCACTAGTGCGTGCCTAGCCGATAATTTAGTTGCATTCAAAAAAGTTGCTAGTGTGAGCCTAGCCTTAACATGCACCAAATGAAAGACAATGTACAGTGTATGTGGTAAAAAAGCATTAGGAAGCTGGAATGGCATACCGTGTTAATGTCATTCCAGCCACTATTTTCATTGCCTATCCCTATGGAGGACACAATAGCTGCTATAATCATATACTTAACCATGAGATGGTGAATATTTTTTAAGGATTTAAAAACAATTTCTATATCATTTTGTTGAGAAAAGTAAACACATTCTGCAAACATTATTTAAATTCCGCAATTTGTAAACAATTGAAACAAAAAGTGAATTTATTCTGTAAAAATGCAAAACAAATTCTTCAAAAAGTAAATAAATTCCGAAAATAGTAAACTTGTTCTGCAAAAGCAAATACATTTTTCAGAAAGTAAACACGTTTTGGAAATAAGTCAAACACTATAAAAAGTAAACAAATTTCCTGAACAGTAATCAAATTCTACAAAGTTTTTTTTTTTGCAGAGTAAAGAAAAACTGCAAACAGAAAGCAAATTTTACAAACTGTAAACAAACTTTATGAACAGCAATAAAATTCTGTAAAGTTTGCTTTTGCAGAAAAAAAAAATTCTGCAAAAAGTAAACAAATTTAGTTAAAAAGTAATCCAACACTTCAAAAAGAACAAATTTTGCATAAAGTAATTCAGTAAATGCTACAAAATGTAAAAATCTACAAAAGAAATTCAATTTGCAAAATCACTAAAGATTTGGAGTGCTTTGTAAACAATTTGTGATATCGATATTTGTATTTTTATTTCTAATTATTATATGAAGAAATTCTCGTAAAAATGCCTTTATCATAACAACCCCGAAATGCAAACAAACTAAAATTTCTGTGCTACGCTTATAAAAATGTGATGTTTACCCGAAATAACAATAGGTGAACCTTCTTAAAGAGTAAAGAGCAAAAGGCACAATATTATGAGCAATATTTGGGCGTCTTTAACAGAAACAGCAATCCCTTTATTATATTCACTAAAGTGTGACTAAGCCCGGATGGCGTTGTCATGGCAACTGTTTCCACCAATTAACTATCCAGATGAAATGAGCATTGTCACACCAAAAATGAATGGAACTCAATTAAGGAGAAGACCCAACTGGCCGTGCAATTATGGCCCTAATTGTATATGGACCACAGTCAAGGATGGAAATTCATTTGCACAAAATTACAGGAGTCACAAACCTAAACAACTCTCTCACTTCATATACATATGTAATAAGGATTGTTGCCCACCACCTCCATATGTATGGAAGACAACTGATATTTTGTGACGATTAAAAATAGTCAAAACACAAATTTAGCAAATTTAGAAATGCCAAATGGTACTAGTAAAGCCATTCAAGGACCACTTTTCTCATTTTCACATTTGAAATTTAGCGTTTCAACTACGTTAATCAGTGATATTGGTTTTGGCTACTTATAGACACTAATTTGTCTATGTTTGTTTATTATTGTCGAATCTGAAATAGATCAGACACGATAATAGTAAGCTAATTGATTAACTTAGTTAATAAAGTTGTTAATATAGATTAATAACTTTATGTTTAGTTGAAAAATAACATTCACACGAATTTTAAGCACATTTAATAACTTTCCTAATTTTCAAAGCTAACGGACACCCCACCCCCATGAGCAAATTTTCTGGAAAAATTGCAAACATATTTAAATGATTGCAAGGAACGTTTCGAATAAAGTCTAAAAAAACCTCCATATCTGAAATTTCCCAACCATGGCAGGAAATATGTATATTAACTAATTTTAAGCATAATTCCAAACTTTCCCAATTTTCAAGGCCCTGTTAATAAATTTGCTAGAAAAAATTCGAGCATATTTCAATGATTTCAAGAACTCCAAGACGCTTAAAAAATTGTGAAGAGAATATTTAAAAAATCTTTATTACTGTTTTTTTGTAAAATATTTTCTTGAATATAGGGAAATTTATCGTCGAGGGCAGTAAACAAGTGGTATTTAATATCTAATTGTAAGCATAATTCCCGACTTTGCCAATTTCAAGGCTGGTGGACACACTGATTGTCTATTTGGTGAAAAAACAATGCCATGGAAAATTCTTTTCCTTGTTTATTCAAACCAGAATAAATTTGCCCACATTTTCATCTAAAGTACACTTTAGTGCATGAAATCCTATTGCCCATACAAACACATTCTCTATAACAACAAAAGAGAGGGGCGAAAAGCAATTGAAATAGATGCACCTGTCTCCTCTTTTCGCATCTCACTTTGACAGCAAAAAACAGATTGTCCTCTTTAAACAATTTGTCCGAAGATGAATCCTTTAAAGGTCAACCATCGGATCCTTTTAAGGTTTCCTCACTGTCATACGACAAAAAAAAAACACCTAAGAGTATTGGGTTTGCAGGCACAGAGACAACAACAAAATAGCTTTGTTTCATGGCACAAGAATGAAAACAAACGAAATTGTGGACCTTTTTTGTACTTTACGATTGTCAGGTCAAATAACCAGGCTGGAAATAACAATATTTTATTCGGAAAGTAAATTAAGTTAAAATAACAGAATGCAATACGAATTTGGGAAAATTTGATATATCGGTTCATGGATTTGCAATATTTAGATAAAACTAAATAGCAATCAAGTAAAGGAAATTTAATTCAATTTCTGTACGCAATTATTATATTACCAAAAATGTTTAGATAGTTTGAAAGTTTTGTATTAATTGAGGTTACTTCCACAGTGAATGTAAGGAAGTTAAAAAATACCAAACCACGATGATATTGTTATGTCCAAGGGACCGGTTTGCCCTTATCGCGATCAAAACAGCAGTTTATAAAACACAAAATAATAGAGAGATTTAGCACCAAAAATAACCGTTCCCGTTGACGTCATAATTTCGAAACTCACATAGGCCTAGTAACGCGCAAGGGATTCTGGGTAAAGGGCAACATAACCGAAATTTTTTTGAAATTTCACATATACCTGAAAAATGTGAAGAATTTACATAGAACGTTTTCAACGGTTGAATATGGAATAAATGTATGCAAAATAAAGCCGGGTCTCCACCAAAACGTACTTGTACGTATAAACACGTTTTTACAAAACTTTGCCCTCCGGGTTTGTTTCAGCCGCCATTTTGTAAATGTATGTAAATATCAAAATTGTGCACCTATTAAATGTCTTTAATAGCTGTACAATTTTGATATTTGCATATATTTAAAAAATGGTGGTTGAAACAAACCTGGAGGGCAAACTTTTTTGCATATGTGTGTAAATACTTGTATATACGTACATGTACGTCTTGGTGGAGAGACGGCTTTACTGATTTTACAACCACCATACTTTTTTTTAAATGCCCACACACGTTTATCAAGAATAGTATTTCAAAATTGAAATTTTAGAAGCAACATACGATACTGTTTTTTAACATTGTGTGAACCTTAGAGCAATTTGACATATTTCCATTCAGATGTTACAACCTCTACAATTTCTATACTTCTTATATTCGCCTACTGTATTTGACTTTTCTATTTTAGCAATTTAAATATTTGTTCAAAAGAAAGAAAAGAAAACCGAGAAGAAGAAGTGATAATGGCAAAGTGTTAGGAAAACTAAAATCTGAATGTTTCAGAAAAATGTCTCGGGTGTATTTTTGCCATCCACGAGAGTATCTGTCCTAATTTGAACAGATTCGAGCGCAACATCCCGCAAAATATACACCCGTTACTATTTATTTTAATCCGTGCTTTTTAAATATTCCAGCTTAGCTCTGGAGTATTGTGTCGCCAATATTCAAATGTTTATACTGTAGTGCCTGCGATGGTGTACATACACTAAATTATTGATCGTTCTTCCGCTCCATGTATGGGCTTATATCAGTCCGATGCAGTTTTAACTCGAGGCTTATGTCAGCGTAAGATAAATCTTGTCGGATCAATGAGCGTGGATACATTTGAAATCGTACGAAAACTACAAAAAATAACAAAAATGTCTGCTTTCTATAAAGCCTGCGAAGCTTTTATGGTTAAATAGCATCGTATGCGAGTGCGTACAAAGGGGACATTTACATCAGGAAACAACATCAGAAACCAGAGAGAATCGAAAAATTATTAACTAATCAAAAAGGTTATCCGTAGGAATCCTCGTCAAATCTAAATCCAGAGTTTGAATCATAAACAACGAGGGGTTTGCGATGTCTTAAGGCGCGTATACATATGCGAGCAGAACGCGAGCCGAGGGGTTCGCGAGATGTCTCTTAACGGCTTGCGAGTCGTTCGCCTAAAAACTAAGTTCCCCGAACTATTTCCGAGCAAAGCACAAGCCAACTTTCGCGACGAACGCGAATAATTGCATTTATAATGGCAGAACAACTCCATTTCTAAAACAGTAATTAACAATTAGAAAAACATTTACCTGAGGAGCCAATCTCGCCTACCAGCACGTTCGTTTCATACTCGCAATGAACGACGAATCGACTTTTTGCATGGCGAACGCGTGCCAATTGAGCGAGACTTTTCCTTTGTGTTCGTCGAAAAGACCGACAGGAGTTGGCTCGCCACGAACACTTCTCGACCTTTCTACAAACAGTATGCGAACTGTATGTAACGCCGTCCTAACTTGCGAGCCGTACGGTTCGCAAAACGTTCACCTCGCGTTCTGCTCGCATATGTATACGCGCCTTTATAGGCTACGGCCACACGAGCATCTTTTTACGGAAACGAAAACACTTTAAAAAAATACTAAAAAATACTCCCTGCTTTTATAGCGAACACAGTTTCTCTAAAAATCGGCAGCGACCGTGCTCCTTACTATCTTCTTATCAATTATAAATTACGAAAAACCCAAACCCTGAGCCAAATTGCTAAGGTGGGCAGAGTCCAACACCAGAAGAGAAAAAACCCTACAAAAAATGAGCCATGAGTGGGAGAGCCAAGGGCAACTATCAGTAGTTTAAGGCTAGGCGAGCACTAGCGATTTTTTACATGGGCGGCCAAACTATTTGATCATCCAAAAATTGGCTGTCGTTTTTGTTAAGCACGCACCAGCGATTAAATAGTTGCTTATAAACCTGTAGTACAGCATATAAATCATTAAAATTGTGAACGATTAAAAAATCGCAGGAGCGCACAGATACACTGGCAACTAAATAATTAACCACAGAAAGGAGCGTGTTTCAATTTTTTAGTTGTCGCGATTAAGGCTAGGCACACAAAAGCGAATTTGCTCAGGCAACTATTTAATCACAGAAATGAAATGCAGTAGTTTCAACGTAGCCCCGCGCACTGCCGACTTTTTAGTTCTGGCAACTAAAAAATTGAAACGCGCTCTATTCTGCGGATGATTAAAAAGTTGGCCTGATAGGCGCCAGCGTTAGTCACCCATTAAAAAAATCGCTAGTATGCGCCTGGCCTAAAGAGTGGCCAGCGTGCAAGGTTTAATTTAAACTAACGCGTTTTATTTTGGTGATAAAAAAGTTGCTAGTGCAGCCTAGCCTACTGGTTGTCAAGAGGCTTTAGGCTAGGGGCACACCAGCGACTTTTGTCAACTTACATCACCCAAAACCTGTTTGTCAATACAACAAACAGGTTTTTGGTAATAAAATCACCCTCAGAATGGAACCAGGTGCAATTATTTAGTTGCCAGAATTAAAAGCCTCTTTTCACCAAGGACATCAGACAGGGTAAGGAGGCGAGACTGGCAGTCCACCAAGAGGAACCCCAATGTGTGGAAATCCAACTTTAAAAAGCAAATAAAGAATTTGTTCATGCCACACTGACTTACAGTAAATATTCCCACGACGTTGTCGGATTTTGTCACATCTGAACAGATCAGGTTCTCATTAAATCCTATTGTAAGGTTCCAATCGTGTCGTCCCGCGAATAAAGATCCAAACGCGAACTCATTGAAGCCCTTTTTATTAAAACTGT
>JAQGAE010000295.1:0-42365 GCA_034696685.1 Julus scandinavius | reverse complement strand
CCAGTATTTACCAGCAAAACTTTTAATGGTACCAGTATAACTTTTATACTGGTTCATACTGTTTTTTCCAATAGGGAAATGCAATAAAATAAGAGGAGAACCCTTTAAGGGATGACATAAGCAATATAAAACTTCTTATAATACTTGAATGTGGTATTAATGTAATATGTCATCGATTTAAAGATTGACAAGAAGATTATGTGTAGATGTTATCAACGCTGCCATTACTGATATCAGCAGATCTGTCTTGGAAATTGAAAATTGCACAATTATATTTTTAAAGTTTCCTTGTGATATCTCTCAGATACTTTGCTGTAATATACAATAAAGTTTATTATTAATATGTTCAATTATTTATGCGTTAAATGGAAATTTCTCATTAAATAATTATGACATTAATTAGTACCAGGATTGAGGATAGTTTTTTATAATTGAATAACGATTTAACAGATTAATAATAGTTTAGCCTGCCTAACAAAATATAAGTCTACAAAAATCGCAAAATAAACTTTATGAAATAATTTAAAAAAACTTTGTCAACTTCTTGTTTAACTTGTTGAATTAAAAAAAGTAATAGCAACAAATTAGCAATTAGGCATGTATATTAGTTTGTGTACTTGAAACTATAAAGCTCATTATCCTCACATGTTAGGAATTAATGTTGAGTTATAATGAGATGTTAATCCATGTTGGATTTAAATTTGTCAGACCTTCTTAAAGAATAAGTGTTTGCTTGTAGTTATTACAACGAACACCGCTTCAGAGTTGTGATTTTACAAGTGATTTTGTATTATTATTTAAAACCGCACATTACACAAATCCCGCCTATTTTTATATTCATCTAAAACATTTTCCTGTCATAAATTATAAGATATATTAAGTCTAAGTGGATTAAATGGATCAGACGTTATCTTATATTTCTCCGCGTAGACTGTTGTGTTATTATATTTCATGTTATGGAATTGTTATTTGTTAAAAAAATATCCACGTCATTTAACATCACTAAGTGACATATTTATACCAAAATCCATTATATAAAAACAACGAAATGTGCTAATATTTGAAAATTGCAGTCTTGGCGAAAAAATTACATATGGAACATACTTTATAAGCAAATATTGGAAAAATGCCTAGTATGACATAGCTTAACATTTACACCTATGGGTATGTTAGCCCCTATATGGCATTTTTGGTCATAAACTATCATATTTGAGAATATAATGTTGAACTATATACAACCAAGTAAACCTCCACATACAGTATCTCCACATATCTCCAATTTCCGGTATGTCCTTATATATGGAAGTGAATATATAGCACACATTAAATTCAACAATGGGAAGTACGCATATAGGCGATTATATATACTCTATAATCATACATATTTTTAAGCATACGAATATTGTTATATATGGACAAATGTTTCTAGATAAATATAGAATAGGGTGGATATTGCCATTTATGGGGCATAAAATGGCCTATATTTATTCCACCAAGGTTTTATTTTAAATCCATAAATCATATTTTCAGGAAAATTTTGAAATTTTAATTAAATTGATTAAAATATTCTTGCAGTATAATCATTGAGATTTCAATTAGGTATAAGATACAATAACTTATGTCATAGCGCATCATATAAAAAACATGTTTCCATACGAAGAGGAATATTTTAAAAGAAACATGGAAAATTTTATATTTCATAGGAAAAATATGACAACGCAGTATCTGTATGTGGTTTTATAGTATTTTTTATATTTCTAGCACGCACAATATACTTTCATTGCTTGATTTCAGCCCCCATAACATTTAGTAAATGCACACAGTTAAATTTCATTAGTTCCTAAAACCTTACGAGCCCATAATTTTGCTTAGCTTAAAGCTGTTTACATGTCCAGACAATAATTGTAACAGATTTTCGCTATCACGCAACTGCATCAGTAGATTAAATTAAGACTGTTGAAGCTCATGTTAGTTTAGGACATAGAGAAACAAACTGCAACCAATATATAGGACGATAACATGGGGGAATGAAGGAAAAGTTAGCAAAGACATCCAATTGCGTTTGTAAAAGGGCACTCAGGGGCAGACACTGAACAACAATATTTTTAGGATACAATTTCAGTGTCTGACGACGGCCATATTTGTCAACAGAACTACACTTTGGTGGCTACATTTTACGCTCGCCTGCTTCAAATTGTGTCATGGGACATCGGTCGAGTTCATTTAGAGCAAAAAATACTTGCCACGAAAATGTACAAGAAACAGAAAAACTTTTCAGAAATTAAAGGGAAACTGTGGCAATGTTGTGGCTTTAAGTTAGGAATACAAGTATTACAATTCAAAACTTAACAAGGGCAGATAATGTCTGGAACTTCAAACTATGTTAATAGTGTCTACATAAACATAATTTGTTTAAATGATAGATAAATTGTATAGAATGAATACAAATGAGTTTGCTGCTGTTTTTTTAATCTCATAAACCATTTATTTATTTTTGAAGCATTTTTCAACTTGTGTATCCAAAATGTTTCCTTGTATATATATCAAAATTATGCAACTCTGAGCAAGCATCAATTTTTATTCAGATGAATGCAAAGTCATTTAAGACTAAATTAAATAGGCTTGTGGAAACATTTCCCACCATATTTAAAGTCTAGTAGTTGGAAACATAATAAAATAATTATTCACGTGGTTTTTTCACGCAATGAGAAACGAATTTATTTTATAGAAGTTAGTGCTTAAGTGTATCAGTTTAAATGTACTCATTAATAAACAATTATGTTGAAAACTTAATGAGCCCACACTCGCAAATCCAAGATAAATTCCTCGAAATTCCTCATAATTATTAATAAAGTTTAATAAGTATTAATTAGAAATTACATTATGGATTTATTCTCATTTTCTTGTAGTTTGTGTTTCGGCTTACAAAACCAAAAATAATTTAAATACGCCAAAAAATTACTTAAAAAATAAAGTTGACAAATTAATATAATATACATATACAACTTTATTGCGATGCCTGTTCTCATTCTATGTCGTAGTTTAATACCAAATATCGCTTATGAAATCAATACTTTAATGTGTATTTAACAGCAACACAAAAAAATGTCCAGTTAGCTTGTATGCCAAAGGTATCTATAACAACAAAATGCTGAAATATTAATTGCAAAAGTTTGTCCCTCAACCAACAAACTCTAAATTTGTTCACCAGACACACATAGTCATCAATAAATTATTATCTCCAAAACATTAACAAAAACAGTGATATTTGTTTCCAATATAATTACTTTAACGACCTGTGGTGATCGCAAGTTTCAAAAAATTCTCTACTTTCTGTAAACGACATACTAAAATACAGCTATTCGCGACGTTTTTTCACCAATTTCAGATGAAAATCGCACAGGGTATAATAAAAGCGTCAGTCAATCTTATTTAGATATATAATTTTGAAATTACTAGCCATGAAAAAACGCGAACGGAAGATAGGTCCACTAGTCGTTTACGATCAAAAACTGCTCTCAGAGATCGTAAACCCAATCCGTCTTCGGCAACTTCAGAGAACCCACTACAAAATATCATAAAACAATTTTCTTGATTTGCTCTGATAATGCATCGATTGCACGGTTGCTATGCTTACGAAACAATAATGGCATCGTATAAGTAGGCCTACAAATTTCCCCGTAGTGTCGCCACTCTTAAATGAAAAACATTCTACGTGAGTTTCACAACGATATAAGAAAAAAAAACATACAAGTGAAAACAACGCTACGGCTATGGATTTTTCTTATAGATATCACGAAGAAAGCTTAGAAATTTTTCAAATAGGGTGTAAAAAGAGCTCAAATATTTTACAATTCAATACACATTTCATGTATTAAATAACCATACGATATTGCCATTTACATATTTCGCTAGAAAAGAGCTACCGAAATGCATTGCTGTGAAATATGGTTATTGATGAAGTTATGCAAATTTGCTTATTCAGTTGGATTGGAGAGAAGGCATCAAAACTGATATAAAAAATGTTATGCGAAACAAGCACGCAAACAGAACCAGAAAGATGATCTGGAAATTGCCTGAGACAATAGAGAGATGCTTTTACAGAATCCACATCAAAACACACAAATTTAATCGTACACACTGGAAAGATTATGATGACAATGGCACTTACGATAAACTAGTGTCATAAAGAGTTAACCAAAATACATTACAATTTTGTCCAACTACTTTTGAGAAATCACGGATTTTCGGGATTTTGTTCATAAAACGAGCATTTGAAAGGATTCAACTCTACCAAATTTGGTAATATTGATTAACCTCAAAATGCACTCAAATGTCAATGTTTTGTTTAGCTTAACAGAATATTCAGAAAGTTTGGATCTGCATATAACTATATACAACAAAGTATTACGCCAGAGCTTTATTTTCGAAAAAAATATCGATAGAATTCACGTAAATATTTATGTAAAACAACTAATCTTTATTATTCATTAAAGAAATATATTTCTAAACTAATGTTTTTTTAGAACGGTTATGAAAAAATTGAAAATAACTAAAACAAGGTTGTGTCAATATTTTTGCATAACTAGTGCATATCAAAACACGTTATCTAACTAAAATAAAAATTTGAGTTACTTCGTTTACTATTAATTTTCGCAAAAATATGAAAAATCAATAAAAAATCCTCTGTAAGCAGGCAATCACTGCTAGCACCAAAGCATGACTTAAAGCAAACTTTAATATTAAATTTTATATAAATTTATAATTTATAATTTATAATTCACGTAAATATTTATGTAAAACAACTAATCTTTATTATTCATTAAAGAAATATATTTCTAAACTAGTGTTTTTTTGAAAAAAGTTATGAAGAAAGTGAAAAAAGTGAAAATAACTAAAACAAGGTTGTGTCAATATTTTTGCATAACTAGTGCATATCAAAACACGTTATCTAACTAAAAACAAATTTTAGTTCGTTTACTATTAATTTTCGCAAAAATATGAAAAATCAATAAAAAATCCTCTGTAAGTAGGCAATCACTGCTAGCACCCAAGCATGACTTAAAGCAAACTTTTGTATTAAATTTTATATAAAGTTATATATAAATTTATATTACGTAGACAGATAAATTTACAACAAATACATCAACTACAAATATTTCTTCTTTTCTACGACTGTACGTTACGTGTCTAGTATCCATGAATCCGATAGGGAGAACTACACTGAAAACTCAAAATGTGCAAAAAAAGCACACCAAAATGTGTAAAAAAGTTACGCACACATAAATGTGTAAAGTTACCTGTTTTTATAAGTCAAAATGCAGAGTAGTGTGTTGTCAAAACACATTTTTTGCACATTTTGAGTTTTCAGTGTAGTAGTCACTCCTTAAAACACCCTGTATCCAACAGACACAATGGCTGTGACAAATACCAGCGCAATTTTTATGCCACTGGTAAGTGCACAATTTGATTATACGCCTCGTAACTTGAATGTCCAAAGCAGACAGAAGGTTTGACTCAACGGAAGTGCATACAGTTATTATGCATGCGAGCGAATGTATTGAAACGTGTTCGGCAAAGCGATTGCTAGCTAGTATACTTATTAACTGCGAGTAATAAAATTTGATTATTGGGCAAACTGGGATTGCATTATTAATAATGACAACACGGTGGCATAAGAAGCGCTGCCTGAGGGACACACTACACGTTGTGATCATGTTTTGATGATATACACGACTAAAACCTATTGCAATTTGATCTACAACAATTGGCAAATAAGCGAGGGATAGAAGTAATGAAGTACGCGACTTTATTGTCTTTCTCTCTGTTGTGTGTGTGTGTGTGTGTTGTTATTGGTGCAGATGGTTTTAGTTGTATCGGCTAGTATTAAGAGCATACGGGGATTATCGATCTTAGGGAATAATCACCAACATTTATAGAAGATGAGTTTATACACTGAGGGTTAGGTGAAAAAAAAGTATAGTGTGGCAGGCCAGATGATTATGCTTATGGACACATTAGTCATTATTTAAAAAGTATGAAATGCATAAAAATACACCAGCAATGTAGTCTAGACGGGTGCCTTGGATCCTGTTGTGAAACTAACACTAATTTAATATACCAGAAGTCCTCTGCTAGACAGTAAATTATATTTTAGCGTCTATAAAGCGTCAAAGTAAATATAATAAATGACAAACTTTTTTAACAAAAGCCTACTTTGAATAAATGATACATTTGTAAATTTCATTTGTTTCAATACAAAATGATTCAAGTAGTTATAAATATGTGTATTATAAAAACGTGCTTTATTTAACTTCTCAGGCGGAAAAAAATATTCATAGGAAATATTCATTTTATATATTAATACAAACTAAGTTGAAAATGTGTGGCACTATTACAGTATGACAATAAATGTCAAAGTATGGCCCTTGTATAACAATGTATGGAAATATACTGCATGTTCACATAAGGTTTTAGATAGAAATTGGACATGAAAGGGATATATGGACAAATATGGGGATGTTAGTAATAAATGGACATAAACAAGAGTGCCATATATGATTAAGCATGTCAATTATGTCCATATAAGGACACATGACCAATTCATAACAAAGTATGTTTATAAATGCCATTCCTGATTTATAATTTTTCTATCCAGATGGCTTTAAGAAGGAATTTGGCAATCTTTAAGTTAAATACTGCGTTTTCAGCGTAGATAGCCATGAACCTAAATTAAGTATTAATTATTTTAACACCTTTCATCCTTTTATATTTTCGACTTTTAATCTCAAAGCATTGACATATTGTAAACGCCGCGATAAACTGAAACCTAGCATATTTTCGGAGAGCAACAAGGTTGTTGAGAGCAACCATGGCATATTTAAGATTTAACCAATCAATAAAGGCAAGTGTATATTGTCGATTAAATTACCCAAACTTAATTAATAATTCATTCATACGCGATAACATAATATAGCTGTACAACGTACACTATGTTTTAAGAGTACGCAGATTTCATCCAAGAAATGCAAACGTGCCTTGAGGCCCTTTTAGTTGGGAATCGTCGAGTCATGTTTCATATTGAATTCCTAACGTTTAATTTGGTGAACACAGACGACAACTCATTAATAACGAATCACTGCTCAATGAACAAAATGCAAGATCACGAATCTACATGACCTAACTTAGAGCAATCTAGTCTAGCCGAATATTTTCACCAAGAGTTCGTTATCAAGAAGAATTGGGTAAAAGGTTCAACAAATTCAGATGATTCCCAGAAATCCAATAGTGCTCAGATAAACATCGCCTTCGGCCACAAATAGCGTAATATCTAGGTATAAATTATTAATTAGATGTCTACGGCAGATACATATCAATATACAATATATATTGATGGCAACATAAACAAACTATTGTATACAGTAAGTGACGTTTTGACACCATATGACATATGACTTTCCTATTGTACAGTTTTGTGGATAATGATCAACCCATAAACATTCGGAACACAATATTTTGATAAAATTTATATTTCGACACCCATTGATGGGAAAAACATTTACCATTTATGGATATATACAGTATATTACTTCTTAATGTATAGTGTGCATGTAAACACCTCTACATAGTCATGTGATGGAATGTGTATGACATTTAATGAACTGTATGATCACATATAGGGCTTAAACCAGACTACATGCATTTATTATTTATCATATTCATGGCTTTTGCTGTACTATATACTCGAATATAAAAGACATGAAACAATGTTAAGAAAAACTAGAGTGTTTTTTAACAGTGCAATAAGATAATTTTGTTCAGCGATAAAACAAACAGTGTTAATCGGAGCTTGGAGCAACTGTTAAAAATTAAACTTCCTTATAAAGTAATTACGAAGGTTTTACAACCATGTTTTTAATCTTAAAATGCAGATACTCTCAAAGGATCCCCTTAGACTTGCCATACTTAAATTGGTTGCATGCATGTTTTCTGTTTTTTTCGAACCTCCAAGATGATGTTAAACAAAATTTATTAGCATTTCCAAACAAAAATATGCATCTAACATTTTATACATTACAAAGGAGTGATAAATTTATTACGAAAAACAGCAGTGTAGTACTCTATGCTATGCGAGAGATATAATGGCTTATTTTGCTTCAGAAACTTTGCTTCATATCAAAAACAATTTATAGTTTTCCATGTTCAACCATCCCGCGGGTGTAAAAAAGCCATATGGGGAATGTACATATGGATGGACATACTCTGTATATATACAAAATTTGAATATATTTATCATATTGAACCTATATCGTATCGAAATATCAGATATATATATTTATAAACACAAATATGTTAGTTAGGTACATTATATTCACGTGCATTTGAATATATCAAACTTATGTGCACCATTTCTGACATATATGACCCTTAAAAGCTCAATAACAGTCCATATATAGCCATTAAAATGCCAAAATAGGGTTAATTAATAACAATGCACTACCACTCAGACTAAATATGATCTATAAATGTCGAAATTATTGGGACCTGTTTGAGAACCCCTGTTAATATCTATCTTTCCTGGACAAGTCAAAAAATCATTACAATCGAGTTTTATATCACACAAGATGTATAAAATAAGATGAATAGGATGAATATAGCCCATTCATGACTATACATGGACTTCCAAAGCATAGGTCCATATAAAATATAACTTTTATATATATCTATGCTTGATTTTAGCTCCTGTACAAGTTGAACTTTAAATATGTGAATTCATAGCAAGAACTTCGTATTTTCAATACTAAAGCAAATCACTTTAATGGATCCTGAATTTAAAATTCGTTTGCAAACTTAGTAAGTCTATAAAACCAACAATATTTACCAAAAGTAACTTTCCTGTCAGCTTAAAGCAGGTCATGTTTTAAACGCGACAGACGCATTATGACAAGTATACATTCAACTGTTTGCATTTCTGTCTGTATTGTCAGTAGTGGAAAAAAGTTTTACCCATCTCGGAAGCCATCTTAAAATTTACGATGTTAGCAGTAAAAAATACAATAATTCAAATGGCTGGTATTAAGGCTAGATCCATGAACACAACAGCAACGGTGCCACCGTGTCTTTCTCAGAATTACCACTTTCAATGGAGAGTGGGTATGGGGGGAAAAAGCACAATAAGATGAACAACATTAACTCGCAAAGGGAGCTTTAGCCTTATTTATGCAGGGAATGGAGAGAAAAAAAGCAAACTTTCAGCTAGTCTATTTGCTATGGTAACGACGATTTAAAAGTGTTGAAACAAGCGATTGAAAAGCCTGCATTTGTATCGTAGCACTTAGCCCAGTTTAAACGCGATACCGTCTATACTGTATTTATATGGAAATGTTTGGACAAACCATCATCACATATCTATGGCTCCACAAATAAATAAACGTCTGGGCTATCAAGTACCGTTTTTTATGTACGCCGAAATGATGAATTGTGAGAATTTAACAGACAAGTGCATTTTCTTTTCATTTTGAAATTTGCAAATAGGACGATGAAGTTGCAGTTTTTGTGTGGTTGCAAATCAAAATATTTGCATTGAAAGACAAATCATCACTCGAAATACATGATGGGTGAACATACATAAGGGAGAATACACAGCAATTCAGTGCATCTGTTAAAGCCATGGAATTCCCAAGAAAACATTTCATCAAATATAGCTATCAGAAATAGTCTAAAAGTAACAAAGAATAAGATTTTATAAACTTTTTTCAATGAGGAATACATATTATGCATTTCATCTATTATTGTCATTGATATTTCTCGTTTGCATAAATAATGAAGTTTATATTAAAAATAGACAAACATTTTATTAACTCCGGGTAGTAAAATAAAATATGGCATATTTACGGAAAATACTATGGATTTGTCATACTGTGTATGACCATATAAGGTATTTAGTTCGTAATTTTTCATTATTTTCCATACGCCAAAGAAATAATGCGGCATAGGGAAGACTGGGGAGCATTGAGACAGCGCCATTATTAAATAGGTATAGTGTGAATATTGGATATTTATATATATTTAATCTAAAATTCCTTTACTTGCCATTATATAAAACCTATATGTAGCAAACAGATAGTGTACAATGCATTTTAAAAAGTGGATTAAAGCAAAAATTAAAACCGCTTCACTGCAATGCACACAAGCTTCACTGCAAAACACACAAGCTTCACTGCCATACACACAAGCTTCACTGCAATGCACACAAGCTCCACTGCAATACACACAAGCTCCACTGCAATACACACAAGCTCAACTGCAATACTCACAAGCTTCACTGCAATACACACAAGCTTCACTGCAATGCTCACAAGCATCACTGCAATGCACACAAGCTCCACTTCAATGCAAACAAGCTCCACTGCAATACTCACAAGCTTCACTGCAATACACACAAGCTTCACTGCAATACACACAAGCTTCACTGCAATACACACAAGCTTCACTGCAATACACAAAAGCTTCACTGCAATATTTTCATGGACACATACACTGAAACATCCTTTTAAAGGTATAGGATCAATGTCATAAAATCCTTCCTTTGCCTAAATTAAGCCGGTAAGGGCGTTGAAAATCGCCTTAAGGAATTTCATTGACTTTTCTTGATTTTCCAGGTCGGTACAAGACTTGTAAAGAATGTTTGTGCAGAGGATTGGATTTGCGGACCTGCAAGACACAAGATATCGTCTCTGTCGTGTCTTAAAAGCGGGAAGCAGAAGGAAACCAATAGCTGTCTAATGGCGGGCTATTTGTCATCTCAACATCATTGAAGTGCCCTTCTAATATCCATCGTACAATGGGCAGAGGCAATTGGGTTCAGTCAGCCGGAAGTAAGCTTTGCACTTAAGGGTCGAATTCGGTGTTCTCCATTTCACCATTCCGGATTGGCTGCATACCAAAAATTCATTTTTACATTGGCGGCACTTATATTTCCATTAATGTTACCGCAAACAATAAGATATTAGGTCATTACCGTGCTCAAATGCAAACATAATGGACTATCATTGCACTATTCATAGACACACGAGCGTAATGCACAATTTTCCACCATCATTTTTCTCCATGGTAATTGTGAAAAGATACTCGACAACACTGTCTTCGAGTGCTTGTTTATAAGGCACATGAAGCATTTAAACGGATATGGGATTGGAAATTTCCTACGTAAAACGAGAAGGTATTATTGGGGAAACAACAAATACATACTTCCTTATTCTTTAACGGGCTCAAGGAAACGTTGGTCTAAAAGCGCCTAATAATGACAGATTTGCAAGGTATATAACTTACACAAATGCAATACTTCTACGTCTGAAAACATGTACATGGTGTTTAATTTACGTGAATAAAACAAGCCATAGCGCATACTGAAATATACACAATATATTGAAATAACTAAATAATAAGTCAACAAACATATACATAACAGAAGGTGGACTCGTAGGGTGCTAACATGGACATATTGGGGCCATTTAAAAAGGACTTCTCTAAATTTCTTCAAAAATTCACTTCCCCCTCTACTCCCTGTCCACATGGTGTCCATTTTAGCCCAGACTTCCTTCCCCCTAATAGACGTCTTTATTATTTGTTGTTGTTGTTGTTGTTGTTGAAGAGTAGGGTGTCCGGAAATTTTTTTGGAAGATACAAAAGCCCATCCTATAAATTTTTAAGCACTACTCGCTGCTAATTCCATGACATTTTTCCAGGTCTTTCTGATAAACTAAAATTTCCTAACCTGAAAGGGAAATTCCAGCATAAAATTGGTGTATTTAACACAAAGTTAGGCACACTTGCCGATTTCCCGAATTTTTTAAAATTGAAGTATATGTTTGTGACTGGGGACACATTTCTTCTGGTGTCAAATTCCTCTTTCACCGACCATTAAAACTTAATTAAACAGAAAATCCAAAAACTGAGGTATCCACAAGCCAGAAGACCCCCTCTTGAGAACGTCCTTTTCGAATGGCCCCATACTAGTATTTAGGGTCATATATGCATATTCGTATATAAAACCATTAACGAACAATAATGTCATTCATAGGTATAGAGTATTTAATCAAGGCTATAAACGGCTGTTCAAAGGATAAAAATGGTTCATACATGGCTAACCAGTATACGAGTATGTCCATTCAGTAATTAGATACTGAACGGTAATATCTATATATGGCAAATAGAAATCCAGGCAGCTTTTAGAGCAGGGAAGCTTTTGTTAAACTTGGAATTTATGTACTAACTAAAAATAAATGTACATATAAATTTAAATTCCGAGCACAGGTTGATTATGTTAATCGTATCTTGTGTTTAGCATGTCTTGTTTTCTCATTTTATAACTGCCATGTCCCATCGCTTATAATTTTGGTAACACTGAAAGTGGTCGCCATAGCAATTACGTGAAGGCAATGGAAATTTAATCATTACCTTATCCACTTGCCTTTCCTATCAAGAGGTAAAGGAAAGCTTTTTGCCCACCGAGTGAAATTATCCGATTGTCT
This sequence comes from Julus scandinavius, assembly GCA_034696685.1. Classification (NCBI taxonomy): domain Eukaryota; kingdom Metazoa; phylum Arthropoda; class Diplopoda; order Julida; family Julidae; genus Julus; species Julus scandinavius. The sequence goes on along the minus strand of JAQGAE010000295.1, from coordinate 29,832 downwards.
TGTCCAATGAACAAATTAAGTAGACATAAGAAGAATTGATTGCACTGTTTATTACATTCAAAGAAAGCGCACCAGAAAAAAAAAACTCTTCATTAATTTAGTGTGCTTGAGCACATTTGGCTGAGACACAACAATCGGTCAGCAGTAATAAATCTCCATAAAAATCAAATTAAATTAACGGAAACTGCATCCAGATTTAAAACAACTAGTGACTTATTGTACAAACCTGAAGTCTTTTCTAAGTTAGTTTACCAAATTATTAAAGCAGTTGTTAAGTTTTCGTTAAAAATGCCAGATTTAACTTAATTGGCTCTTGTGTTGACACATGTAATTTGTAGTATTTTGTATAAATATAAAACATGATATCTTATCGCTTTAATAAGCGAGTATTTTATTTACATAATAAATCAAGCTTATTATAAATATAAAATAGTTAACTATGTTCTCATTATGTTGAAAATTACAGCGTTTTGCATTGACGGAAACTAAATATTTACATAATTTTCAATAATCGAGATACATTTTAACACCAGGCAATGCGTTAAATAATTTATATTAACTTTTAACCTTATTATGATTAGCGCATTAGTAGCAACTTTTAAAAATGAATAATTTAATAATATAAATCCCTAGCCAATTGAATGTTTCCACTGACCGAAAACTGACCCTCGTTCAAATGCTTAACACTGCTTCAAGTTAACGAATTTAATTGCAACATTCAAGATATTCTAGTGATTTTCCCCCAAATACATTATTTAATTAAATTATTTTAACAATGCACTTCCTCATTCGCATAGCAATTTAAATTATCGTCTAGACGCAATGAGCGTAATATGGCTTTGGCTTCATTCGTTGCACAAATGTTTTAATTTACTTTTAGCAAATTGCATTTTTGAAAAGTTGGTCTTATCAAATTCATCAAACATAACGAAATCAAGCTGAATCTGTCTTGTAATTTTGTGTCTTTAAGATATTTAAAGAGAAATATTTAGTATAAGAACAGCACTTTTGTTAAGACCTTCATTTGAAATATTGTATTTAAAAATGGAAATTCACCTATAAAAAAACTTAGCATATAGCTGAAGTATTAGGAATTATGAAACATAAATATTTTGTATAATAGATTATGTTATATTCAAAATGCATTTCCCATTAGCATCTACGTAATGTATGGACCACATATATTGGTAAATATATATGAACAATCCCTAGAATTTATGGCCATAAACAGTATGTCCAGTTGTGTCCAGTCATCTACGGACCATATATTGGTGAATACATATGGACAATCCCAAGCATGTATGGCCATATACAGCATGTCCAGTTGTGTCCAGTCATGTATGGACCATATATGGACAAACTCTTACATTTATGGCCATATGCAGTTTGTCCAGTTGTGTCCAGTCATGTATGGACCATATATTGGCGAATACATATGGATAATCCCTAGCATTTATTCCCATATACAGTATGCATGGCAAGTTGTTTCCATTTTCTGGTCCAGATATGTATATAATAATCTATAGTATGCCCATATATGGATCAGGTTTACTCACTTAAAGCACCACTGAATTTACATTAATTTACATTGAACAATTGGAGTTTATATCCTAAACGACCTAAATTTGTAGCATGGATTTAATTTTTTTTTCCTTCTTAATTTAACAACAAATAATGTGTGTTTGAGAGACACGTAGTGCCATTTGGTTTTAATGCGTCCAACTTTAAGGTGAATCGAAATTGGCTTCAAAGAAATTAGAAAATAAACGTTCTCACTGCATTTTTAAATTAAAATTCTTCTCGTAATGTAAAACTAATGATTAATTTTATCCGAAATTCATTTATCCTTCCATCTTAGGACTTTTCTTCAAATTTTTCATCGTCTTCAGCTGTAATCCAATTAACTGTAAAAATGTGCAATTACGTACGTTGTAAACTAATGTAATACGCAAAAGGAATTTGAGATTATTCTCGCATGAATAGACAGTTGAAAAATAACAAAGGAGACTTTCCGAGCTTTTATACAGTTGAAACCTTTAGTTTTGTCTGCAGTTGCTTAAAATTCTTGCTGTGTGCCCAACTTCTACTATCAGTACAAAAGTTTAATTAATCGTCGAATTAAATTAAGCCTACTATCTGGAGGGCAGAACCTTTGCTTAGACACTACATTGTTCAGACTTAAAGCACTTAAACTGAACACAGACTTTCGTGTTATAAGTTATTTTTATTTTCCCTTTCGTCTTGTAATTTTATGCTCTTAGCATGTACTGAAATGTACTTTGAAATTTTAACACGATGTTGATAGTAAAACAACTCGTTCTTGTTAACTTAAACGAGTTTTTTAGCTTCGAGAAACAATAATAATTGGTTTTAACACCACTACCGATATCTTTTGCTTGAAATAATGGTAGTGATAAGGTCGTCTAAACCTTCCCGACTTAATACTACTTTGTCTGGCTTACACGTACAGATGGTAGATTTAATGGTGAATTATATCAGATTGAAACATAGGATTATTTTATGCACATATATAAACATCACTTGAAATTCCGTGAAATGAGCAGTAAAAAACATGAGGCAATGTATGGCTACACTCAGACATTCAATCGACCCACATACTGTGAATATATGGCTATAAAAACATATTTAAAACCTGAATTTGGCCCTATATAGCTTGTATTCACCGGTATATATTAGAAGATTTAACTAAATTTAAGAAAACTGAAGTAACATACTAATCGAAAAATTTTTATTTTTAAAATGTAGAGACTTGCAAAAGACTGACAATGAAGCTAAATGTTAAGTGACATTGTTTCATTATATTTCTATAAGTCAAATGTTTAGCATCTTTTTCAACTCGCCTAGCATGAAATGTGGAAACATAAATTGTATCCAGTACTTGAAATGCATAACTACTCTGATGTAGTACAAAATATATGAATGGATTTTCAATGTACAAATAGTATACAGAAGGTACATTTTCGTTCCTTTCTGAAACTAGCTTTAGTACAAACTTTGAAAAAATTCTGATATAAGTGTATTTGCACTAAAAGACAGGAAATGACGTTAGTTTGAAATAATAATGAAAGGAAAAAATGTTTCATATCATAAAAAATGTCACGAAAGTCAATTTTCAGTTAAACAATGCTTTTAATAATCTATAATTCGTGTCCTATATACGAGTTTGTTAAGGAAAAACGCATTCAACAAAATAAACAAAAAAATATCAGATCATTAATTATTTAAAAGTAAGTACAGGCAGTAATTATTTAAGGAAAAGAATATATTGATGTAAATAATTATTGCTAAAGATCAATTGGAATACGAAAAACTACTCACTCAGATAACGGATTAGCGTAGATTGACAGTAAAACAAAGATGAAAACGTATATGCAAACTTACCTATAAATAAAAAACAAGCAACTATTAGACCAAATATACAAGGAATACAAAAATAGCAATTAATGTTAATAATCTCAAAATCATAACATTTTGACAACCCACATGGAATAAAAGGCAGAAGATGCTTGCTTTCAAAACAAATAAATTAATATCGCACCAACTTATTTATTCAGATGAATCAATAAATACTTGTAATAGTAAGAAATCAAAATATATAAACGCTTCACTGGCATATTTACAAACAAGCTTAACTGCAATACACAAAAGCTTCACTGCAATACACATAGGATTCACTACAAAAAAAACGTAGCTATATATATTTATATGAATATGGCTATTAAAAAGCCAAATATGGTATACGCAGTAGATAAAGTTGATTATTACACGCAGTACATTTGGTTTTATCTTACTATTTGTGCAAAGTATATTGTGTAAATATTCCTACTTATTTGTAAATGGGAAAAACATGTTTTTAAAATGTTTAATATGTATTAAGGTGAATTTTATCCAAAAGTAAGATTCTCCGTAATATATAGTGATAGAAATTCACAAAGCAGTCTCCACCAAATATGAGAATCTCACGTAGTATGTGTGCATGGTGTGAAGTGCATGTTTATAGTATTTGTTTTGACAAATTTTATGTAGCCATAATGGGATAAAACCGCTACGTCAAATCTTGTATGGGTCACAGTAGCTGAAAAGACACTATCATTTTTGTCCACAGATATGTATATGAAATATGAGGTTTCATGCGGCGCACAATTTCAGATCGATATCACCTCCTGCTGTTCATTTCATGTCTTATTTCTGACCTTACCATTTGTTAAGGAAAAGAGGAAGTAACGTTTCAGGGGGGATGGATTCCATTGTCGTATAAAAGCAAAATACCTTAGGAAGAATAAATATAATGAAAACCAATTTATATTGGAAGAAGCATACAGGATAAAAATACGTATACATCTAATATAAACCAAGGGTTTTCTTCTACATCTCGGGTTATTTAATGCTTAATTTACAATCGATGTATCGCATTGCCAACTAGTGCCGTCTCAAATTTAAGCTCGCTTTTCCATTTTCTTCGTAACAAGTATTTCATAAGATATCTGATACACGAAGGAAGGAAGGAAGGAAGAAAAATTGGATCTCACATAGTAGGAAGATTTCCTACTTTAAGATTTACATCGACATATGCAAAATCAAAATTGACAAAAATGCAATAAAAAGCGATTCACATATATGAATCCTTAGATAGTTCAACTTTTAAATCCTTAAATTATATGGCATCGTTATGAAATGCTATACATGCAAGTTACAATAAAATATACTTCTATTTTTACTTTTGTATAAGATCCTGTATTTATGTGCAGCTATATCACGGATGGAATAGCTATACTGTATACGTATTCTCGAACTATACATTATATTCTCATGTACTATGGACCGTATATAATTTCCCTAACAACTAGTATTCATGTATACACAATGTTTTTGGAAATGTAAAGCCATGTATTGGACATACATATTGGTCATAGCAATGACAGATTATGGACTATTCTTGAATTTCAAGTTTTCATACATTGTCGCATAGTTAAGTTTAATCCCGATGTGAAAATGGAGAATATATCCATACAAACTGATATATCAGCTCTATATCTACTTGATAAAATTGAAAAATGTTCTTGAAATTTTGAGAAATTCACATGTAAAATGCAGCAAAAATGTCAACACCAGTTTGAATTTAAGCAACCAGACTGCATGATTGTACAACATGAACATATTCCAGGGACATTATTTATAAATGAAAATTTTTAAAATATATAAACTAGACTAATAATATTTACTGTAGTCTGGTACATATCGTTCGCTCATTAAAAATATTCCCGATCAAATTTAAGCTAATGAAATGCACGAACATGAGTGTAGCAATGTTGAAAGGCGACTTATAGTAATATTAACTAAGCCTCTAATTGGCGCTGTCACGCAACTAGTATAGGAATAAGCGCAACATATCGTTACGTGTATGCAGTTGTGAAGAGTCGAAAAATAAATCTGATCCTAAGCCTATAGAGTTATTTAAATAATAATGGTGAAAGTAGGAAAACCACCGCGGCTACCACACCTTTAATGTAGCCTATAATAACAATACTAATAATACCAGCGCACGCACATTCGATCTAGTCATCGATGAAATAAATATCAACGCTGCTGAGAGGCTGTGCCAGAAATTTATTTGTTTGGAAAACATCCCAAATGAAATCATACTGATAAATCTTTATGAGATATTGCCAACCGCCTTCAAATAACAATCCAATTGCATATAAAATGATAAGAAAGGTTATCCTGAGACGAATGTTATAGGACGAAATTTCTAAATAAAAATGTAAAATCAAAATGTTGATCCTTCTTAAATAATAACGTTTGAATAACCCCATAGATAACTTTAAGTGTCTGACCTCAACGTATCCCAATTTAGAGAGTGGAGCATTTCTGTCACACTCGCGGAATGTTGGTAATCGCCCTTAACAAATTTGGCTATCCTATGTTGGACCATCTCTATATTCTGAATATAAACCATTCAATGTTATCTTTGTTATTAGACAGATAATGAACACATCTGACTATACTGTACAGTACACATAGCCATATAAGAGCATGGGTGACCATAAATCCCACTTAAATCGAGTATAGGTTCGGTCCAATTCGGATAATCGAAGTTCTACTGAAACCCTTTCAAAAAACTGTCTATGCAGAAACAGTAATCTTAAAAATATATCACAAATTTCAAAGTTTTTCTTTAGTTTGAATTTTTGTGTGGCTTTTTCACAGAGATGTTGATATTCACGTACATGTTGAGAAACCGGTGGTGCACACTTTAGCATTTCTGGACTCGTTGTTAAAATTCAGTTTATTTTTGTCCATGCATATATAGCTGGGTTCCTAGTAGCCAAACTTCACCAATTTTCACTTGAACATGGAAGATGTATATCCGGAGCAGCACTCTTGGCTGCGTTGGCCTCCCATTTAAATGCATTCTGGGGGGTTATGGATATGCGAGAAAGCCGCAAAAAGGTTTCATATTCATGCAGATCGAAAGGTTTTGTGCAGTGCCGTGATTGGCCTTTGAATTATTCAAACCCAGTCCCGGGTTCCTATATGTACATGTTTAAACAGATCGATCTTTTTTGTGCTTTTTGAGAAGACGAACAAGTGTGACTTTTCTCCCTTAGTCGAACTTGCACACTTTTATTCATTTTGTCCCTTAAAAATGCGACGCATAAAAACTAAATTCACCTCACCTTTCGGATTCATGTCCCTGTTTGTTTTTTTCATCGAAGAAATAGAAAATATATTTGCAGGGAGTTAGGACTAGACGAGTGACGTCAATAGTTTGCCAACGAAAACCATTGTGGCAAACTCGATATTACGAGGCATTGAAAAAGCAGCGAAAAGGCATCAATATTCGAGTAAACCTTCAACTGAAAAGCTTTGTAATGGACTTCGACTTTTTATTGTTGCACAGGTGACAAGAAATATCATTTATAATGATAAACGAACTATTTTGCCGTGCTTCTATAAGAAACAAACCAAATTTTTTTCTTCTTTGTGATCGACTGAAGTGTGGAGGAAAAAAAACCAACAAGTTTTTACTGCACATTGTGTGTTATGTAGGATACTTGCTTAAAAGCCATTCACATCTCGACTAGACTTACAAGAGCAAAAAGGCGTATTTTATATACCTAGTATGTACACAAAGCAAAGACTGTTGATAAGAACATAAACGAATGTTTACAAAAAAAGCTACCATTTCAAAGTATAGGGTGTCAAAAGTTAGGATTTCAATATCTAGAAGAAGTAGGATACCCTTATTTATAATAAATGTTATTTAGTATGATTTCAGATACCCTAAGATACTCTTAGATGCACTGTTCAGTATTTTCACATTTTATCAGTAACATTATATTAAGGCATATAGCTACATATTTTGGACATAAGAACTTTAGCAATCTTTAGATTCTGAGTTTCAGAAACTTCAATCGAGACATTTTTTTAAGGATGAAATATTCATTACATTATGATGAATTCTGTCCACATAGGGTAAACATACTCCAGGCTGAATACTCCATCAAATATTTATATAAAAACCTTCCAGTCAAAATTCACAATATTTTAGAATAGGTCTTGAAGCCAATATTTTAGTCGATTCACTATTTCAAGTTGGAGATTGAAAAAAACCCAACAACAATGCATGGTTTTAAAGTAGATGTGAAGTAAATCATCATCTTTCCCATTTTTTGCCAGAATTCATGAAGATTTAATATAAATGCAGCAAAGTTTTCTCCTTATATTATAGGAACACGTTTTCATACCAACTATAAACATTTCATTCAACCCGCAAAAAGGTTCATCTCTACATTGTAAATTTTACAGTTTGGGATTTACATAAAAGATTCTTCTTTAGGTACATGTATACAGTTAATTTGTTTCCTCTTGGTAAAATAAAAAGATATGAACCTGTATACTGTATTGTCAAGAACAGCTAACATTAGCACTATGCGTGAATAATCTTAAAGGTTGAGTAAAGTATTTGCAGAAAAACAAGATCTTCATTCGTGTTACAACGCGTTTTATAAAAACTATACATTATCTTTTTTGTGTTGGAAACTTCTTTAGAAAGAAAAGTAAAACAACAGCTTCAGGGACATTTATTTTGAATGTTTTAATACTGTATTCGCATTCTTTTGCATTATTTACTTAACCTTGTGTGTTTTGTTTAAAAATGCAAGTGAATTTTTTATGGATGTAAATGAAAAACCCAAAAACATTACGCCAAATTGAATCGCAAAAGTAAATACTCTTAACGCAAAGAGCTTAAGTCGTGGTAATTAAAGCATATGTCACGTGAGTAAAAAGCAGCTGTATTGAATTAATATAGCGGTTTTCATATAAACCGTTTAATTAATTCATTCGGAAGAAAAGCAAAGAAATAAAAACAAACCTCTTGAGAGATTTCTTTCTTCAAAACATGTGCAAAAATAAAGCGAAAAGGACTTGAAGATGAAAGCCAATTGTCTATTTCTGATGTACAAAACCAAGAGGGAAAATTAAGTTTTGACACGAGTTTCGTCTTAAGTCGTATCTAAAAAGTATCCACGAAAACAAAAAAAACAAGCAATGCATACGACTCGAATTGTTTTTTTCACTATCGCAAAAATGATTATCACTGAAAAGGATACACATTTACCACGGAGATTTGTGGGAATTAAGATGATAAGAAGTCTCTGAGACAGTGAATCTAGCATTGGAACAATGTTTTTTTTGTGACATCTGTTACTCAAAAAAATGGTTGAATAAAATGATTAAGATAATATTGTCCTTATTGGAAATATGGAGTATTTGTATAGTTTGAGACATGCAGTTTGGATGTTTTTATAGCAATACGTGGTTCAGGTATATGGTGCTGAATTAATGTACATAACATACACTCTTATTGACAATTGGTATAGGTTGGGTTATATTTATAATGTAATGTGATATGATATGATGCAATTTTATACAATATTTTAAAATCTTTTTTTATACAAACTGTTTGTTCATAAGGAAATATGGCATTAATCCCATGACAGTGTATACATGAATTTATAGTGCAGGTAATGATTGAAGTTGTGTAATCTATGAATCTATGAGTGCTTACTGTTAAGGTATTGATTATAATTTATTTCGACAAAATAAAGGATTATGATAATAAAATAAAAATACCATATGCCAACTTTAAAAAACTTGTGGAACTATCATACTTTAGTATAAGTTTAGATAATGTACCTATAGTTTTAGAAAGATTTGGAAAGGGCCACATATTGTATTATGCCAAGGAAAGACCAGTATTCTAACTAATGTATATCCATTGTTATAGCATGTTTTTTGATTCTGTTTGCTTGTTTTTGATGTACATATGCATTCAATGATACTAAAAGGTAGACAACGTCAATACTAAAATAGCAAAATACTTGTTTACAGACTAGTATTTTCTTATGTACTAGTACGAAATAGCCTTAGGAAGTAGCCACATAATACCATAAAGCTATAAGCATATATATATATATCATGAATGTCAGGATGTGAGATAAGTATACGAGGTAAAAAAAGGTAAGTAGAATTTCTTGAAGAAGCAAAAAAAAAAAAAAAAAAAAAAAAAAGGTTCGCTAAGTACAAAATTAAATTGTACGAAAGTCAGTAGTTTATGGGTCACCATAAATCGATAAATATTTCATAGACAATGCAAGGGAAAAAGAGATATATGGACTCTGACCGTGGCTTTAGCGTTTCTAGGATACTTGTCGATCCAAGCATTAACCCTATCTTTTTTTTTTTGGTTTTTTTTTTGTATTGGCATTTTACGACCTAGATTCCAGAGAGTATAGTGCTTTGGACAGTAAAAATATTACGGCAAAACGCTTTATCTGTATGACAAAAGCCAATCTCTATACAAGCATTGACATAAAATATGAGAGGATGACATTTCAAAAGTAGAGGCAGGGAAAATAGTACTCGGGTCTTAGGAACTTTGCACCTGACGGAACCCAAACGTTGCGAACTGAATACCAAAATTGATCCAAGGACTATTTTGTCAGCCTTTATTTCAAAAAAGCACACGAAAAAGGTCTCCGATTTTATATTCTTTGACAAAAAAAAGTACGAAAAAACGGGATGAATGCAGACGGGACTTCCATAAGAAGCATTTCCGTTCAACAAGGAAATTGTTTCTTGTAGAAGTGATAGCTACTAGCATGTAAGAAAGCACAACTGTAGCAATGTCAATAAACTGACATTTAAATTTTCAACAAAATAAAATTCACTATAGGCTATATTAAAATTCGTGCATTTTTTATACTAGAGGCTAAGGGGTAACCTTTTTTTCTAAGAATAAAATATTTATATTTAGGATGTGAGTGGCACCGGCTATTCAAAATGCAATTTAACGATGTAGGTATATGGATATGTGATGTGTCATTCAAGTATCGACCTACCCTATCATGATATGGGTTTTCTACAATCAATAATCTAGAAGATACATATTCGTGTTTCTAAAATTGAATAAAATATAATCCGAATTTCCTCTTACCCTCTTTTGCAGCAAGGATCATGTATAAAAGCTAAAGTCAAATTTAAGATGAATTTTATGCATGTTGAACTAGGAAGCACCCTTCCATAGGTATTTCAATCAAACTCAGTGTTACAACTATAAAATATGAATTCCTATAAATTGAAAAATGGAATTTAACATATAATAAATATATATGTGCATCATAATATACAAAAATGTATTATCAATAGTGCTTTAGATTATTGACAGGGATGACAAATTATATAATTATAAAATTTATAAAGTTATAAAATTGTATGTAATATATACAAGTATGATATGTATATAAATACAGTATATTGACAAAAGTAATAATATGGCGTATACACGTATATGTTTGCACATGACAAGTCAACATGAGTAGAGATTTAGGGTCATATACAGACATAAATATTTACATAATTTCCAATATATTCATACAAGATCATTAACTGACACGTATATGTCCAAATAGTGACATCATAAAATCATACTTTAAACGAAAGTTGAAATTTAGTTGAAGTAAAGTTTTCCAAATTTTAAATCTGAAATCAGCTTTAATTTATATGTAATAAAGTTTGCACACTAGATAGTCTACCTATAGAAAAATAACTTAAAATTCCAGTGCACTACATGTAGATAAAGGTGCATAATTTTTTGAATTCTTTCTTTTTATACACGGTAGTCTAAGATATAATGTTGTATGACCAACATACACAATGGGCATATGGTAAGTAACCAGCACACGAACCATAGATAGGACGTTGGTTGAAAACTTGGTGATAAGTTATCAACTTCTGAAGAGCAAAAAAAACCATATTGACAGACACCTTCCTAAGAGATTACTTTGCGAGCCTCGCATTTCCAAATTTTGAGACAAGATACGTGACAATTATACTAATGGACGTCACTCCAACAGAGGAATATGGTTAAAATATTGGCAATTTTAGAAACATATCTGCGTTTTCACACGGGCATTTGCGCTAAACTCTCCCATAGACCATTTCAAGCTTGCCTGCTTTTGCGTTTGAATTAAATTTGCATAACAAAGCCGGGATAAAGCCAAAGAAAATCTGCAATCCAACCTCGTTTATATCCTTAGAAACTTGATATACTCTCAAGTTGGTCAGTTACTCGTGGTATTTTCATAGCGTTTTCAAAATTTGCAAATTTAATGAGTACATGTTGTATTATGGTCATCCTTGAAAAATTCCAACATGCTTATTTTTCTTTGTTTATAATAATACAGAAAATACCATACACTTCTTAAATGAGTTTTTTTTGTCAAACATATCATTATTAATTTAATAGTTTGATTCAAAAATAAAGTTGAACATGTGCATATAAATAACAATTTTTAAAAAAATTATCTAAAGGAAACAGGTCTGATAAGATTAAAGTTAGGGTGATTTATAATGAGTAACCATAAAAAGGACGATCTAAATAGCAATAAGATTTAAGTTCAGCGACAATGCTGTCTTGATTCCCATTTTACTTAATATTTTTTATAAATTGATTTTACGTTTAATAACATGTTTAGATTTCCCATGCACTAGTTTATCTGTATTTGGTTATTTTGCATTATTCTCATGGTAAAATAATCCAAATAAAATATTTATTTTAGCATTAACTAAAACAACATGAGAAAATTTTCTCTTTGGTTCATGAAAATGAAATAGTATGCATAATAAATGATTACTTATATATAATGGAAAATTAAGCAGGTTATTTTGAAGGAAAAATGTACCAATTATACCGTCTAATATTTAGGGAAAATACATTCCCTCGGTTACAATAGCCCCTGAGATGCCAGTATTGGTATTTTATGCTCTTTTATGAGCATTTTATGTTCTTTACGCGATTAATAACACAATAAAAACATTTATTTTCACCGCTGCACTAACACCTCTTAAATCGGGCACTTTTCGTATTTATATTTCTATGCCCATGTTAAAGAGGTAAAATTCTATCCTATACACTATATGTACTGTACATGTTCGACTTTAAATCGTTTTTTAAGATGTTGCTGTGTAAGCAGACAAAATAAAATTGGTTTTAAATCTAGCAAATTTGATTTGACCTATAAAATGTGATAAGAGAAAATTTCATGAATTTGAAAACGAGATTATTAGAAATATCCATTCGTCGTATAGGATAATGTTTGCTAATGGGATACATTAGCAAAGATTCGAATATATTTGCTTGTAAGTACTTTATTACATTGCTAACCTATCCTGGAAACCTGAAAGCACTACAAGGAATAAGATTTCTGTCCTATACCGACAACGTTTTCAATAATAAATTGTCGGTTTCAATTTCCAATGTAATCTTATCTGTAGCTGACCATGTATCTGTAGCAAACCATGACCATTTTTCAGTGAAATTAGAAGGAAAAAAAAATAGTGAGATATGATTAAGCTGCTGAAGCAATCCAATGAAATTTAGCAAAGTTCAATGACGACAGAAACCTTTTCATTAGTGCAGCCTTCACTGAATATTTAATGCTTATTAACTTAATGCAGTTTCAAAATCGATTCTGATATTGGCGACGTACATATACGCAGCTTATGAAGTAAAAAGAATGAAATTTCAGACATGTATATAACACAGCGGAATGAAAAAAATTGTTCATTTAACATTTTAATGAAAAAAAAAATATAGACCTTGCTCAGAATTACCAATTCACAAGATTAATTTAATTTAAACAATAGCAATAGTGATATCATTCATTTATTTATTAATATTAGTAAACTACACGACATATTACACACAAGATATAAGAGAATTAATAAGGATGTTACCAACATTCCGCTAGTGTGACAGAAATATGCTCCACTCTCTAAATTGGGACACGTTGAGGTCCAGACGCAAAAAATTCTATGGGGTAACTTGGGGCTATTCAAACGTTTTAATCTTTTTCATAATTAACATATTTTTACGCCTAATGACCACTATAATGCCGTATTCACACAGAACCTAGTGAACAGAAGACTGACTTTGTAATGTTAGCAACTAGGCATTCAACCAATGTATTCACATTAAAAAATAGCTGAAGTGCGCATGCTCACACCCTAACCTATATGTTAGCAGACAATTTTCGGGTGTATTGCCTGCTGAATATCTGCCGAATATCGTTTGCTACCAGATAGGTTAGAGTGCGAGCATGCGCACTTCAGCTCCCGTTTTTTAGGTCGGGCTTCCGGGTGAAAGTCCAGATTTTGAACAAATTCTATCTAACAATGATTCCAAGTCGCTACTGACGTAGGAGCATTCTCCAGAAATGATTGGGTACGACTTCCTACCATATGGCATTTATTTTCATACTGTAGAGTACTGAAGAGTATTGAATTGAACATACAATAATACGCAGGATGTCTTAATTTTAAGGTTGTGCCCAAAAGATAGCATGGAGAAATATTTCTATTAAACACAATTGTCATAAATTTTCGATATTTTACAAGACTTGCAAATTCATTTTGCATTAGTTTGATATCAACATTATTGCAACATGTTAATATATTATACAAAAATTCATGATAACATAAAGAAGAAGTTTCTTATTTTTCAAAACGTATATTTGTTTAAGTAGATCAAGTCTGGGAAATTAATTTTGTTTTGGCTTCTGTTAGTATGTTGATTTTGATTTTATTTTGTAAAGTAATTTAAAGATTTGCAGATCGGATATAGAAATGCAAGGATTCAATTAAGAAGAAAGCAAAAATTAACAAAGCTTATTTTTCATGTATATTTATCAACAGCAGTCATGGTTTTATATATAACCATATCAAGCGCCGTATATATTTACACTATGTATATAAGCATTTCAGGGAGGAGGCTCGTGTATTTATTGATTGAGTTAGTTTCCTTTTTATACAGGTAAAACGTGAAACGTAAATAAAAATATGGAAACGACATTAAAATTAATTAGGGTATTTTTGCAGCATACATAATTCAGACGAAATTAAAATATAGCGTATACACTATAAATAATTAATGTCTGATTAATAATAATTAGGAAAAAAATTCTCATAATAATTATGATCAATATTAAGGGTGCGGTAATAATAAATGTATTTCGGTAAAGTTTCCCCCCAAGTGTAATATTCGTATTAACAATATCATTCATGTAATTATATTTTACACTTACATAAACTGATAATTGCAATTTCTAAAAAGAAAATATGCGTACTAAAAATAAAAACTAAGATATTCCTGATTGCCAACCTTATTACTATGCATCATTAAGTACGAAATTTCATTGCGATGGTTGGTTTACACATGCCCCGAGTGCAAATACAGTGGTGTATAATCAAAAGCCCATTAAATTTACATTTTCAGCTGATCCATTAAAATGCTTCAGGTAAATTACGCCAATTATGATAATATCTATCAAAATTAACCAAAACGCGATTCGTGTACATGATATTCATGAACAACATTATATCGTAGAGCAAATTTAAGGTTCAGTTCATGATTTAATGCTAATATCGTACTAGCGTACAGTAAACTTCAAATTACGATATTATTTTTTTTATTATTATTTTGCAGATATACTACGAGTGAAAAACTAAAATCTGCCCTATGATGAAGTTTTATGGATGGATCGAGCTCTGATTTTCTAGTTTAACATAAAATCTATAAGTAAATATAGGTTTAAAGATGTGCATTCAAAATCCAGGTCAAATTTTGCTTGTATTTGAAATTAATAATGGTATAAGCATGTTCCCTAAAACAATCGATAATTTTATGGCTCTCTATGTAGGTATAGGATCTAAACCACCCTGAATCCATCAAAATGTTATTAATAATTAATACGTCTTTTAACCACCTTTGCAATATACAAAAATCAATAATTTTAACCTTGATTCGGGGAATTTATCGAAGTATTTAATAAAAACAAGTGAATGCAATAACTTAATTTCATTTGTGAGGTTAACGTGCATTGGTAACTTACATTTATGGCCATATAATGGGAAAACATTATACTGTATGTCTAACTACAATGTTTTCTGGTTAAGAATATTAATATATCCTAAGGTATCCATTGTAAGATGCAATTTTTAAAGGACTGTATTTTAGAAACAATTTCATTTGTAAAGTATAGGTAGTGATTTATATTTTTAAACTGTATAACAATGACAAAATAGAGAAATGTTGACTCATAAGCCCACAAAGACGTGACTCGTGGTCATTTCACATGAATCTAAAAGTTAATATTGCCATTGATCATCACATACATCATGCTAGGCAATAAGATGGGCTACTCAATATTTAACTTGCCAAAAAAAAAGCATAAAGTCCAGCCTCTTTATAAGGTGAATAAACTTAAAACATGACGTAAGAGAATTATGACAAACTGCACACTTTATTAATTGTACACAAGGTTTCACTATTTTACTGAAATTTCTAGCTAAAGTATTTCGTCTGGCCAGGCTTCTTTCTTTGGGCTTATGAATACAGTCTGTCCCTACCGCATTATACAAGCACTTAAGTATGTAGCAACAGATCGATATTTGAAAAAGAAGAGGAAAGTGGGCAAAAAACCCTCTTGTTTTCAAGGAAAAGTTGGGATTATCTACCACACTTATCCGTTTTAAACCATTTCAAAGCCAAAATTGTAGACAAAAATACGATTTAGCACTCAAAAACAATGGCGTTAGTCAGAGAAAAAGTTAAAAGTGCGATCTTAAAAAACGTCTTCGTGCAACCAAAATGCTCATTAATTCCGACTCAAGGTTTTTTTCCATTACATTTCCGCCTTTCAGCTGTAAGAAATGATTTTCGCGCTGCAATCTGACGTTAACTGAGTTTTACACTCAGTCTGAATGCTAAAGTAACTCGCTTTTCACTTCAAAAGTCATGCTATTTGTATAAATGATAACACTTTCATCGTATTACCATAGCACCAGTGCCTTAGGAGCAGCTTACGTATTACACGGTTTGGGACTAGCGTTTTTTTTGCCCCGGAAATTTAATTTAACGAAAATCATGAAAGCGACGTCAGTGCCTGCAGATATAAGACTTTCAAAGCAGTAATTCGTTTACGAAATTGCTTAAATTTTTTAGCCGACGAAATTACGCAAGGAGCTGGCTGCGGAGAAAAAAAAATCAAGATTCAGAATACTTTAATCAGTTAGTGGATTTGATTTTTTTGACTATTTACTTTATTGTATTCCGATTGCTCGACTTATTTTATTAGTTCGATACATGATCAATAAAATGTTCAAAGTTTATAAGTTGAGCATTAAGGTATTTACTGTATTGAATATATTATTCCATTTATAAATGCTTTGAATTTTTTTAAAATACATTCTCAAAGTATCATTGAAATAAATTTTTATTTTAATTTTATAATTATTGCAAATCTATCTATTGTATTGCAATACGTTCTTACCATAAATGGCATCCTCAATGCAGATTACAGAATAATAAAATGGAAATGTCTTCAATTTACAATAAATGTATTTATAGTACACGAGAAATATAATGAACATAAATATAATAAAAATATTGAAACATTTCTATATTAGCCACGAAGTTTGAATAAACTGATGAATACAAACAATTAAAATTTAAATGAAGTAAAGTCTCATGAGGACAGTAGCTTTAGATTTAAGGATATTTTTAATTAACAGCTTCTATGAACTAAAATCTAACAAACTGTATTATAATGTGCTGTAACTCCAATATTTGTATAAATATTTAAAGCAAGTATGTATGCCCATAAACATAATAAAATGCACATAACTATGGAAATAAAACACATACGCAAATAATTAATTTTACACTTTTTTTCAACGATCTTTCATGTTTATTCCATCTAACATAATCATAAGAAAAACTTACTCGTCATAGATCTTTTTACTATATATTGAAATATGATGAAGAATGTCGTCGATGGTACCCGAGAACCAAGAGTGATTCCGTAAAAAACAAAGAAATTAAAACGATATCCGTGAAACCAAGACAACCTCAGAAATTCCATATATGTTGCTGATAAAACCGTCAAGGTTTTTGATGCTTCATTGTGGCTGTCAGTTTAGTCCAAACAACAGCTGTCATAGAACTATGCAACGAGTTTGACTTGTACGAAGCAAAATTAAACGAAAAGATGGTCGCAAAAGTGGCATGTAATAAGCAAGCATTCAGCTATTGATGAGTAACAAAAGTATTTCAACTTGCTTTGTCATGAGCAATATACGAAATGCATCGTCCAGAAATACCGAGCTCATCATCCAAGATGTAGACATAAATACAAAAATTGCTCATAGACGACATCTGTTTGGTTATTTGTTTCAGGAATTTCTGACTTTTGCCAATACAACATTCAGCGTATACTAACTCAATATGGAAGTAGATACAATGTACACATTTCCTAATGCATCTCCTGAAAGGAAAATAGCCATACTAAATGCAATAATTTTCTATCATATGACAAATAATACTACATTTAATTGATATGTTATTATATAAATATGAGCATCAACATTAATTATCGATATTCTAGGATACCATAAAAACCTTACATGTGGACATTGCATTGCGTAACCTTCTAGGAATTACTGAGAAATATTTGCAAACATTTTAATAATGCATATCAATACTACACATGTTTAATTCTCGAATACTTAGGTTTAGGTAAACAGTGTTTTGAAACTATCATTTGTTTTGAAAACAACATGAACGTAATATCAGGTAATTACAGATATGATTACAGGATATTCAATTATTTTCCTAATTAGAGCAGCTTTTAATACATTGATAGACTAAAGCTTGACTAAATATACTGAATTTTCATTAAGTGGCGTTTACATCCAAGGATGAATTTATTTGATTAGGTTTCATTACTGATATATCTATTACAGCTAAAGTCACGATTCTTAAGCAAGTTCAATTTACATATGGAAAACTTTGCCAACTGAAAAGAATGGCAAAACACCATTACGTGAACACAGTGTTAATTATGTCTATCAAGGCTTGACGAAAATCAATCCCGATTTCACACCCAGAAAGGGTGCTAGAAGCTACAACTCAAATTATTCCCAGTACTCAAAAAGAGCTCCATCTAGGCATTAAACCCTAGCTTGACTGACACATTAGAGTGAACTCGTACAACTCATCCCTATTGCTTTGAATAATTTATGTCACACCAAAATGACTGCTGTCCAAATCAATCCAAGATTCGTTTTGCATCAAGTCAAAGTGAACGCAAAGTTAAAATTGCAAATAAGAGTAGGCTAAGCACACGCACAAAATGCTTTTAATTGAGGTGCATGGCCTTTCTCCAGACTGCATTAAGAAGATGACAAACGAGAAAGGTCCATTTACCATATAAACGCATGAGCTAAGTGGCATCACTCACTAGCTGCTAATCTAGCTAAAATCCTCAAAGATTTCCCCTTATGCCACGATTTTGGTATTCAAAGTGTGGCGGTCTTGGCTCAATCTACACTCAGTAAACCTAACAAACCGAAAGTGCTGCCCGCATTAGTCATGTTTATCTAAACGTAAAGAGCATGCGAGCACAGATACTTAACCTCCGAGCAGTGGGCACAGAAAACACTCATGAATACGATACTATCTTATTTCTAGGCCCTAGATATATACCTTATGGAAATAAGACTTGTGAAAAATGCATGGACGTGTTTGTATAATTTACACATGATGGGTTATGCGAGCACAAAGTTAACGTAAACGTTAATATTAATAGCAAAACGGATCAATGTCATTATAATTACTGGAAAGCGTACAGTTTTACTCAAATATAAAAAGCCAACTGTGTATGCTAAATTATGATATTTATATTTCTTAACCAATAGACGAGAAATTGTTGCAATATCACTTGACCAAACTAACGAGATTACACTAGTGGAAAATGGAAAAATTTCATTTTGGATACGGAAATTGAGGAAATATATCATTTATATAATAGAAATGTGTTTGCCACGATATTAAATAAAAAAAATCTTTAAAAGCATAAAAACATTGCTGATTTATTTTAGATATGGCGCTAAAATTTAAGTGTCTGGATGTTGATATTAAGATCAGGATATATATTTATATTTACAGCAGTACAGAAAGTCAATTTCTTAAATTATAATTATGAATAGTTATGAACATCTTTATATCGTCTTAGGTAATTTACAACAAAAAAATTATTATTTACGAAACTTAATTTAAATATTCGTAAAACAATAATGACATGATTTTCCAAGTGTATGCATTTAAATATTAACTGTATATATTTTGAGACAATTTACAAACAATTTTAAGTTGTAAAATTAATCCTACATTTCTATAAAATATACCTGATACGCTACCAAAGTGTATTAAAAAACCTTTTTACATATTGCCTTCAACATATTTCAGTTGATAGAGTGTCCGAACTGAGGCATCGAATTCAAATAGTTGGCCACCCTTGAGAGGTGCCCAAGTGCGGAGGTCCGATTGTCTCGCTATTTCACGTTGTCATATTTGACCCAACGTTGGTCCACGCTCTTGATGCGTATAAAATTGTGACAAGACAATAACTCACGGGGGAAAATGAGAAAATGTAAAACGCATCGAAAAGACATGAATAATTGGCGTCATACATCATTTATGTTTTAATACTGCTCTCTTCATTAAGTAAAATGCAAACATTTTCGGTTGCGGCCGTACTATTATGAAGTGAATTAATAATTAAATGCACTTGGCACTATTAGGAGGATAATGTTTCGAAGAAAGAATAGATGTATTTTTTTTTTCCTTTATAAGGTTTTGTTTTTTGGAGATGGGCAAATATTTGAGTTGGAAAGATCACGTTAAGTAAATGGCTTTCTCATGTTGGATTCCTCAAAGATGGAGTGAAATTGTGGATGTGGAAATCAAAAAGCGAGGCTGGCCTCGTCTGCTGTCTACATCAAACAATCAACAATGCCAATAAGGATGTGAAAAGGGGAGTGGGGATAAAGCATATACGAAAAGCAGAAAAGGGGGGGGGATATATATGGTACCCATGTTTTAGATGGCTCCTGCATCCTCCTCAATCTCCTTTTCGGTCTGTTAAACTCCTTCTAGCAAAACGATATGGGCCTGCTTAAATTTCTTTTCATTTACTAGGAAAGCAATCAGGCTGAAATTCCGTATCTACTTAAGACATCAAATGTCCCCCTCTCTCCCTTCATCTTGTTTCCTATGATATATACAATTTTATTTTCCCTCCTCTTTTACGATATCAACGTCCAAAGACTCCATCGGGGGAGGATTGTGTCGACACGACAAAGTGCCAGCCAATGCATTCATACAAAACTTGTGCTGAAACAATACCGAGCAATTAGTTTAATGGAGGAAATTTCCCTATGGCATTACAACGCTTCGTCCCGAACCCAAAAACGGGACAATCGATAAAATCTACATTTTAAATGCACTCCCTATCATAAAAATCGTTGAACCAGTGGTGGCATTTGTTTTTTGAAAAATGGTGGTGACCATCGAACAACATTCAATGGGCTCCATGAAGAAAATTAACTTCATAGGGGGACTCATTGCAACGTCGCCATCTTGAATTTCAAATTCCTATAAACAACTATAGGGCTATTCAAAAAGGACTCCTCCATTTAACTATTTTTATCTATTATTACGTCAAAAATGTATATACTAGACTAAGCTGGGACTTGTATTGTGATAAATGGTACACATATTTACCCTTTGAATAACAAAATATATAGCCTTCAGTAGCCAATATTTATCGTCTGATTGGCTATATAATAGCCATGTTTACACGGATAGTCATTCAATATCCACACACAAAAATAGGCATGTATAAGACTCGTGAAGCACATCTAAAATGGTCCTAATTTTGCAACATATGTTAGGGCCACCTTTCCCAACTTTTTATGGAATATAACATTCGTGAAGATTATTTGCAAACAAATAAATTGTAAAAGACGATCTCTTAAAATGGGATAAACGAGCATCAACAATGTAAAAAAAAAAATTAAACGATTATTCTTAAAGAAATTTGGTCAATGACATCAAGATGAAAAATAAGGTTTTAACTCAAAACTGATCACACGAGATTAATCTAGTTTTTTTTCTGAGATTAATTTTTTTCTTCCGTTTACAATTTTCTTTTTTGGCTGATTTGATTCATAAAATTGGTTCCTGAACAATCAATTCACTCTGGTTTGAACATTAATTCGGTTTTTTTCAAAGGTTGGATTTATCAATACAGGTATACAACAACGACAACAACAACAACAACAACAAACGTTTATTTTGAGGATTATACTGGCATCTGCAATGTCACTAAAGCCTTAATTGTATTTATTTTATTTTCTAAAAAAATAAAGACTTTTTTATGAAAAAAAAGCTCATGATGATGTCACGAGATTTTAAGTTAGATTCTTTGTTGTAATTCTGTAAAGAAATCCATAGAGATGATGCGCCCAACATGATGTTTTCAAAAATCTTAAAGAGAAAACATCTATCGAGACAAATAGGAAAGAAGTATTTTGGATATGAGATTTAGTTTAAAGATATTTACGTTAAGATTTCATCTTTACATGTCAAGGTGGCCATATTCTTTTAAATATCCCTTAAAAAATTCAAATGGTAAATGCTGATGTATGTTGAATATATACATTTAATTTTATACATTAATTTAAATTAAACGGTTTTTCAAAATTTTCAAAAGAGCCATGATGCCAAAAGTTTGAGACTGGTTGCCTTAAAAACTAATTAATCATTGTGTTGGGACGAGAGGAGATAACCAAACGGATTCAAAGACCACAACATGCAAAACTGGCATCAAATTTGGGAATGGACGAACTAAGATGTCTTAGTGGGACTTAACGGGGTCCCACTATCATCCTGGAAAAGGATTTGGAAGGTCCTTCTGGAGGTGTCCAATTGGACTGTTTTCCACTGATAATGTTCGTCAAGTCCATTGTTTCTTATTGATGGTCAAACAAATCCCCTTTGAGGCTCCACACGTGATTATAGGCGAGCGAACCGAATAAAGCTTCAATTGGCATCAACTTTAGTGCCATGGACTTGTTGAGAATTTGCCCTTGCACTCCGATTGCAAAGGATTCAGCAATGCTTGAACAAACAGTTAATCCCTCTCCTTAATGCTCCATTGCTGACCATGAATGCAATGGTAATTGTGAAGATTTGGCCAGCAGCGATTTGCCGTTTGCTAAATCTTTGCAGAATATAAATGAAGATAACCAACGAAAATACCAGCTTCGTGCTTAACGTTTATAGAGTAAACTAAGCTTATGGGAAATGCACTGGCCAAGTAAATGTTAGCCATTGAAAGCCACATGGCCCTTGTTGCGATCAAGCAAACTATATCTACAACAGTTAAAAACTTGCTCAGCTATTATTTATGTTAACCAAACAATTGTAGATTTTAATTTTCCTTCTAATTTGATTGCACCGTTTCAAAAAATGCCACGTGTTCATTTATCATTGACAAATTATTATAATATTTTGATAATAGGATATCTTCTTTTAGACATTTCTTCTTTATAAAGCAGGTAAACGTATTGTTTTTAATAGAACTTTAGTAAAAAATGAAAGGATTTATAAAACAACTGAAGTGTTAGATGTCTACAATATATACATAATGGAGCATTTAGTGCATGGCTGGCTCTCACGAATATCTTTAATATGGAAGCAGTCAAGAAAAATCAAATTGTACAGTTGATCATGGAGTGAACCTTATTATTATCAAACATTGGTTAAACATTAACGATTAAAGATAGAGTAAAACGTCAAATTTGAATGTTTTAGGTATTCGTAAAATTAAAGCATTCGGGACATTTAATTATCTACCACTAAGTAGTCTAAGTTACAAATAACATTTTAGTTTCTCATAAGTATGCAACCCTATGAGATGCAAGGTTGCATACAAATTGGTAACCAAAATTTGATCTGTAAATTGGCGATCAATAATTGAATGTCATATGCCTAACCATATATATTATGTAATTATGTTTAATATTTTCTTTACAGAGAATTTATAGATATCGAAATTATTTTACAGAAGTATTTAAAGATGGGATTTTACCCAGTATCAAAAATATTCCTAGAAAAAAGTATAAACCTTCTTATTGAAATATGAACATGCATTATATAACATACGTTATAAGAATTGGCACTATTTTACCATATACAGACTTTATGTTAGGACTTCAATACCATTTACAATAAGGCTAATTTTACTTGTATAGTTTGATTGACAGGAGATAAAATGGCCCATCCACAACTATAAGACCGTCAATTAATTTTATAAAAAATAAAAATCTAAAACATACAAAAGAAAAAAGGTACAATTAAATTTTCCTTCAAAATAATTGATATTGTAAATATCACAGTGTACTTGAAATTTAAAAAAAAATTAAATGTTGAAAATGTCTAAGGGAGCCCATTTCATCAGGGGATCCAAAGTGACTACTTGTCTTCGGGTCAAGCTGCCACTGATTATGAACAAAAATTCAAACACAGTAAAACATTTTGCAGGCTATAAACCTAACACAAATGTTTTGATAGATACTTATTTTCTTGTTTTTATTGCACAGTGAAAAGTGCAAAGTTTGCTCAATTTACCGCTTGGGATCCATAGAGTAGAGCACAAGCACTTGTATGACCATTGTATATTGTGCTTTTGTAATGCATATTTGAAGGCCAAGTGTGTTTATGCAAGAGCGTGACACTGGCGATACCACCTTTACAAACTCCACGAACAAATGGTTGAGCTACACGCAAATAATTTGTAAAATGGTTTGCAATCATTAAGGAATCCCTCCCAGCGTGACCATTATGTCCGCTGTGAGTCAGCAGAGCAGTAAAAATGGCTTCTTTTATTACACTTGATGCGTATTGATATTAAAGGGCAAGGACGAAAGACGATGAGATCAACAGCGACACAAATTCTACATGAAAAATTACCTTACGATTATGGTGATTTGGATTCCAGTTTCAACTCATTTTTCAACGCAGAATCTAAATCTTATAAACTTATAATAAATCTTAGGTCGACAGATAAACCATTAGCTCCCTAGTACAATGCATGCTATTTAATTAAATCCGCATCCAAAGTAGCCCTATTTAAAAGAATACAAACCCTATTAAGCAAATTTCTTAAAAATACAAGTAAGTGAACCATTTTACATTTTGTAAAAACGACATAGTTGTTTACATTATTTAAGTAACTGTATATATACGAGTAATGTCATGCATGGATGTATTGGATATACTCAAATATCCCCTCATATATATGTTTACCCATAAATAATTTCATGTGCTAATGTATGTCCAAATCTTGATATGAACATATTTGTGAATTTCTGTTATGACCAAACATGTTTTTAAATACATTGTATATACGGAGAAAATGTATATTGAAAAATGGTACGGCATATATATGACCCTATATAATTCAACCACAGGGGATATTACGCTAATTTTGTAATATCCCTAACTTAATATTGTTTAACATGTGTAAAAAAACGTGTATCAAACATATCTTATGCATATTAATTGTGTGTGTATAATTTTTGTACTTTATGCATTTATCAACTTATAAAAAATTAATTACAATTTTTACAATTCCTTACTTTAATGATTTTACTAACTGTTAAAGTTCACTATTTAAAAGTTTAATAAATCAGTGTTGGTTTCAATTGGATTTCAAAATGTATAACTATAAATTTAGAATCTCCATCATACATTTCAGACATTTTTTAGAGGAGTGGTGCTACACAAATAATGCAACTGGTAATATAAAATTCCATAAAATAGCTGGACGTCAAATATGAAAAAGTCCATCACAATTTCCTTTAGATTTCTTTTCCCCACTCCAACATACAATTCTTGTTAGCATTTTGACAACACCTTTGATTTCATCGCATACTGTGATGTTATACATAATTTCGGTATGAAATTGGATTGTGTTTCGGGTCTGGTAGCAAGACGTGTTTGTCAATGCAACCGGATGGGTCGCTGAACTTTACCGAACAATCAACTATCAGGATTCTCAGCACACTCCACTATATTTCAGTATATACTGTATATACATAGTATGCATGCATGCATGTAATTCCGGCATGGGAAAATGCACAAAAATGGCAACCAAAATGTCCACCATCATTACTGCATACAGAATGAGCATTGGGAAACTCTATTGAGAGCAAAACTTGAACAACAAGGGAATCTCCTCTTGAGAGCGGTGTAGTTTGCCACTCTTCGAATGAATAATCAATGATAATTAGCTAGAAAAGCGATTTCCAATATCGACAAACCAGCGGTCATTTTGCAAATTATTTCTGAACGGCTTTGGCAATTTGGTAAAGCTAAAATACAGGCCGCCCTAGAAAACAAAGCTTGCGTTTCAAAAACCTAATGCAACAACTATTGTTTTTATCTGCTAATATCATTACAATTCCTACCAAATTTGCTTTAAATTTCACTATGTTGTGAATATTATTATACACACAGTATATAACTAAGACCATCTATGGAGACACATGACTTAGGGGCCATTCAAACAAGACGTCCCCGAAATTCCTTCAAAAATTTACCTCCCCTCTCCCACTCACTGTCCACAAGGTGTCCATTTTAGCCCAGACCCCCTCCCACACCCTCGTTGACGTCCTTAATTTTTTTTGAAAAGTAGGGTGTCCTGAAAATTTATTGGAACATACAAAGGCCAATTGAATAAATTTCCAATTAAGCACCCATTCCACGATATTTTCCAGATTTTTCTGAATAACGGAAATTTCCTGACCTCGAATGGAAATTCCAGCATAAATTGGTGTTTATAACACAAAGTTAGGCATGATTTCCGACTTTTCCGAGGTTTTAAAAATTCAAGTACATTTGGGACTGGGGACACATTTCTTCTGGTGTCCATTTCACTGGCCCGTAAAACTCAAACAGAAAATCCAAAAACTGAAAAATACCATCATTAGTGGACGCTGATAATGACTTCTCCCCCTCCCCCTGTCCACATCGTGTCCATGCAAATGCCGACAGACCCTTCACCCCTTACCCCCTCTTGAGGACGTCCTTTTTAAAAGGCTCCTTAATATAAATACGGCTTGAACAGAAATTGTATGACCATATAAGGGAATGATTGAGTCCTAATATTGTCCATTTTTGTCTAATTACAGTGTGGCATTTTCATCGAATAAATATAGAGCATACATTGTTATACTGTATTTCACCATTCAAAGGCATCTGATATAAATTGTGAAATGTGAAATTTATTTAAAATGAGAATTCCTCTGCAACTATTTTGCAAATATCTTTCCTCATAAATAAACTTATATTAATTTTGAGACTTTTCATAATAGTCATTTTATGTATAGAAAAATTCATTAATAATTTCACTTCAAGATAACACTATACTAAGGACCACCATTAAAAGTGACCCGAATTATCCTGAATACAAGTTTAATTTAACTTTCCACCATAACTTTCCACCAGCTTTAAAATAATAGCGTTTCAAAATTCTTGTTAGTAACACAAGTGTTATATGAAAATTTTCTGGCTTGCTATTCAGCGTCCACTACATAAACAACACGTTGTTAAGACCCCAAACATTACATGCACATTGTTTCATGTCTAGGAATTTATCATCTACACGTCATATAATAATGGTATAATATATAAGGAGGGGACTGGCAAATATTGTTTATAAGACAAGAAAAAGTCGTTGATAAAATTGCGGAAGTTCAGCTAGGGCTAAATCTGAGTCATCGGCAATTATTATTACAGACAGTTGTCTGCCCAATTCGGGAAAATAGTAGCCATAGAAAGTCTGGACGCATAAAATCGATGAGCCTGCACAATAAGTAATTGAATAGTGAATTTGGAGTGGGAAACGCAAACTCTAATTCACTATGTTGTTCATCATTCAATCAATTAGACCTTCAGCAACTAACTTATGAGGTTCGTGTATGATGAATAAATTTTTTGGAGAAAAATTGCCACACTAAAGAGAATGTCAAAGGAAAAACGCGATGCCATAAGGTCATATATTACGATAAAAAAACATTGTTGGCCAAACTATGGCAATATACTATGTCTCATGTGGGAAACATATGCCAGCTTAAGGGAAAATGTTGCATGTCCACTGTTATGGTTTATAAACATTTATGCGATGACGAGGCCTCCAGGTGACGAACATCAAGTTTTATTAAGTTTAAGGTGGATTTTATTGACCCGTGTCCCTCACGGTCACTTTTATAAACGCACTTTGGTATTACTTTTACTTTCATGGTATGCGAACAATAAAAATATAAGCGTTTTCATTTGAATTTTTAAAATATAGGTTAACAAAAAACAACGAAAATATGAGAAAAACTAAACTGTTCATAGACACCCAGAGCAATCGTGAATAACAAGACAAACATCGTATAAATATAAAAAATATTTCTTTGAAACACAACAAGCAGATATGTATTTCAACCTATAGGTCTCAAATTGTTGAAATACAGTGGAATGAAAAGTACAAAACTTATAGCACAGCCAAACTTACGTCATCATAATAACAAATTTTAAACATTTAAT
Source organism: Julus scandinavius (assembly GCA_034696685.1). NCBI lineage: Eukaryota > Metazoa > Arthropoda > Diplopoda > Julida > Julidae > Julus > Julus scandinavius. The sequence goes on along the minus strand of JAQGAE010000295.1, from coordinate 1,748 downwards.
CAATAGAGATTGTATATAAGAATTTATTTTGGTTCAGACATATTAAAATTGTCATATAATGCAGGTATAGTTCATCTTAAAGGAAGGAATTTGATATAAATAATATTCAATCAAAGTTCGCCATTAAAATAGTAATTATGCTGTCATATAAGCTAGTTACGCATATATTGGAAAAGCACATGATTTTTATGCCGTGAAATTCATTAAGCTGGAAACTATGAAATTACTTTAATATACTTATTGCAGCTCTAATGAATATCTTCGATGAAAGCTTCCTATTTATATCAGATTTTCATCGCTTGAATTTTTTAAAGAAATCGGTCATGGATATAATCTGCTATTGATCATCAAGAGAAAAAAAATCCATACAAAGATTATATTCTGTTAATTTTTTACCACAAAAATCCCTAATACTTCGTTCAATAAATTTATTAGAAATTATTATTATACTGTAGGTAATGTAAGTACGAGTAATATATAAAATTAAATCGCTTTAAGAAACGGCATTTATCGATATTATGTGTGAAAAAGTGTTTTATTTACATAATTTAATGTTTCAACTTTGGTGAAGGGTACTATAATTAACAACGCTTATAACTTCATTTATAATTTATTTTATTTTTAACTAATTGGCCAACAAACTGCGATACTGTCACTAATAAGATGATCAAGTACAGCAATTATAAGCGAGAAATGAATTAAACGATAAACACTGGTCGTAAATTCACTCAAAATACATCGATGCATCACTACTTAGAAAATATTTATAATTATTAATGCACAATTATTATGGACAAGAATGTAAGCCTGGGTATTACAGTAACTCGATTTTCTGATTTATCTAATATATGGGATTTCCAATATATACCCAAATACAGTACTGTATGTGGTGTATATATGTATATAATAAAAACTTCACGGAATGTTTTTGCACAAAGGTGTTATTTTTGTAAATCGGATAATTAATGTCCATTACCAGTTTCCTGCAATTATCCTTGTCTGCTAATCTAGCAATGTCTGAGAAAAATCCTACCAAACCTCTTTTGCCATTGTGAATATACCATCGATCCATCTGAAGAGTTTGCTCCTCTGCCTGCGAGCAACAATTGCAGTAAATTTCATTTGCACTAACTAAATTTGATCAACGTCTGCCCTGGGTTTCGAGGCACCAATCTCACAGAAACCAGTATGTTTTTTTTCCTCTTCCATTGCGAGAGAAATATCTGAAAATGAACCCAGTGGGAAAAAAATCGCTAAGGCTACCAAAAAAGCGAAGATGGGCCACCAGGGAAACTACGCCGTGAAATCGAGCTGACAAGTTCATTGAAAAAACTTATGAAAATCCCAGTTTAGACACGGTGTGTCCAGGGTCTAAACTAGGATTTTCAATTCCCACTTACTTCCAGTGTGCCAATGTAAACAATTCAAACGCTGAAATCTACTGCAAATAAATCGATAAAATACCCGAAAGAAAGCGGACGCTCAAGTAGATCAGGGGAAAAACATCTTAAATGTTTTAAAAACTTTGATTCACAAACATCCCTTAAGCTCATTTATAAATACTCAAAATAAAGACATGTCTTTTGATTACAAATTCAACTTCAATCAGTCAAATATCACAATTAAAACATATTGCAAGTGGCATGGCACATTCCTCAAATATTTAAAGTAATTTGGGTACTATGAAGTTATCGGGCCTCAATTTACAGAGGCTATGTATACAATGTCAGATCGGATCCATCATACTG